>CASBPS010000194.1:37500-42500 GCA_949126835.1 Anisus vortex
TTGTATTGGAGCCTTATGTTTAGAATCTTTTTTATTATGTCTAAGACAGGTATCACAGCTTTTAATAAATGTTTTCAAATCTTTTTCCATTTTAGGCCACCAGAAATTCTTTTTAAGTTTACAAACTGTTTTCTTGCTACTCAAATGACCTGACAATGCATTGTTGTGCGAAATTTGCATTACTTTGACAGTTAATGTTTTAGGTATAACTATTTGAGTTACATCTAATTTAGTGTCCTTTCTACAGAGAATTCCATTTATTATTTCAATGTTTTTATTTTTAACCTGACCTTTTTCAATTTCTGATACCATTTTAATTATGTATGGATCTTCTTTCTGTTCTTGTTTTAGAGTTAGCTCATCAAAAGGCATGTTTATTAAACTGATATTTTCTGTTTTTTTCATTTGGGTTTCCTTTTTATGAGGACTATCAATGTATGATAATATCTCAATCTTCATTTTAGTAAAATCAGATATTTGATTTTTAGCAATGTTGAATATTTGTTTATGACCTTCTAAATGTCTACATAATGAAATAGCATGTAATTCTTTTGGTACATTGTTTATTTCACATTGACTTTCAAATTTGCTTACATACTGTTCTAGTTTTTCTGTTCCATTCCATTTGGGAATAGGATTATCCTTTTCATTATTTATGGATAAGTCAATATTAGGTGTCTCATTGAGAATATTATTTTCTGACTTTCCTATGGTTTTTAAGAAATTAAAAGTTTGTAGAGCAGGGTAAAATTCTTGTTCTGGTAAATCTACTAACTTCTCATTTTGCAATAGAACAGGTTTCAAATTCAAGTCATTGGATTTTTCATTCATCCATTTTTGAAAAATGTCAAAACTATTATCATGCTTGACATTGAAAGAATTACCAATAATTAAAGGTGCAACACAGTTTTTCATTATGGCTGCCTCTGCTTTTCCAGTGAGCCAAGGACAATCAATGTCTATTATAGTGACAGGACAATTTACAGTGGAACCATTTCCAAGTTTTATTGTATCCACTCTTATTATATTGGTGGGTTTCTGATTTGGAATGATACTTTCATCTATGCATATTATACTACTTCCGGTGTCTCTTAGACAGTAAGTGGTCTTTCCTTCCACATAAGCAGGAAAAAGTATTAACTGACCCCTGTTTTCAAATATGACATTATTAGATTGAGATGTGGAATTGTTAAGTTTTCCTCTATTTCTTCTATTTTGGAAATTTGATTGAGGTCTGTTTTGAGTATTAGGAAAATCTTGTCTTCCAACATGTTGATTTGGCACATTGTTATTGGAAAAATTCTGATTTGGCATATTTCCGTTTCCAAAATTTGAAAAATTCTGATTTGGAAAGTTTCTATTATCAAAATTAGAAAAATTTTGATTTGAAAAACCTTTATGATCAACATTTGATCTATTGAAGTTTGGATTGAAATTTCTACCTCTTGCATTGTTATTTCTGTAACAATATTCTGATGAATGGTTTGTACCATTGCAAAAAATACATCTATAATTATTAGATTTTGGTTGATTACCAAATTTTTTTCTATTGCCAAATTGATTATGTCTAGACCTAGGAGGTGAATAGCTCCTTCTTCTATGTTGAATTGTATTTACTGTTTGATTTTGTTTAGTCAGTTCTACATTAGGATGACTATCCTTAAAATTTGAGATTGCATCTATCAAACTCTCAACTGTCTTAACTTTTCTTTCCATAATGTGAGTAAACAATGGTTTAGAAGCTTGTTCTAATACTTTATCAACAACCATGATTTCTATAATCTCATTAGGATTTTTGGTATCTATTTTTACTAAGTCTAACCAGGTAAGTAAAAATGTTTTCACTTCAGACACAAAAGCTCTCGGTTCTATCTTGTCTGTTAAGATAAAGTTATGAAACTTTTGTCTGTAATAATCCTCAGAGTGGATAAAGAATTTAATTAACTGTTCTTTGATAATGGCATAATCAGTTATTTCTTTATCAATATGTGATAGTGCTTCCCTACCCTTATCTTTCAATTGTGGAATAAGGTGAATGTAATATTCTGAAATGGGAATCCCATATCCTTTACATGTTGCTTCAAATAAATTTAGAAAATCAACAATTTTCTCTTTCCCATCAAAAGGAGGCATTTTGAATCTAACACCATGTTTTGATTTTTCATTATTTGTTTGCTCAACTTTAGTATTTTGTAATTTAGCCAACTCCAATTCATGAGCTAATTTTAGTTGAGTTTCTTTCAACTCTTTTTCTTTATTCATTTCTAGTGCTTTCAATTCTTTTTCTTTATTCATTTCTATTTCTTTTTGTTTAATTTCATTATCAAGTTCTTTTTGTTTTATTTCATGAGCTCTTAATTCTGCTCGTTCATCTCTTTCCTTATCTGCTAATTCTTTTTTCAATTGTTTAACTTTATTTTCAACAAATTCCTGATATTCTTTCTTATCAGTAATACCATATTCTTTTGCCAACAATTTAGCCTCATCATAGAGTAATTGAACCTTTGACTCCATTATTGTTTATTATGAATGTCAAGATTTATTATATTATAGTACAGCACAATTATTATAATGCACTATTTTATAGTATAGCAATGTTTTATTCCTATACTGGATGGCAATATTTATTAATTACTGAATGAGCATTTTTATATTAATGAATGACAATATTTATTAAATACAGAATGAGCAGTCATATAATATCACAGCAACTTTTTTTTTTTTTTAATCCTATGCTGTAGTAAAATGTTTATAATTCAGAATGCAAAATGCTAGAATGTCAACAAGTATGCTAAGCCAAGACACATTTTCTATTATGGCTTGTTTATTTTATTATTATTAGCAATTTTATAGTAGAGTTTAAAGCAAGTGCAAGTCACTTTTTGCTATTATGACTTATTATTACTATATAGGTTGCACAATTATTTTCCGCAAAGCAATGTACAATCTTATTATTACCAATGGTAGCACATAGATAATATTATTATTATTATTGAGGATGGCATATAACAATTAGATTAATGTTATCATAAGACACTATGATATTATTCTTATGAGCAATTGAAATGGATGTAATTATTATCAGTATTGGAAGTACATTTTCATAGTGATTACTGGAAGTACATTTTCATTAATGCCAATACACAATAATTTTACTATAATTAATAGCAATGTAAATTCTAGATAATATTATTACAGTAGCACTGCAAAGCACAATATTATTTTTATTTAGGTTATTTTACCTGTTATATTGTGAATATTTTGTACATTTGTAGTTACATGTATTTGGGCACTACTTAAATCATATAGTTATGAATCTGAATATTCATATTATTATTATCCTGGTGAACTTATTATTGTTAATGTTCTTACCATAGACCATTATACTCAGAGAGCAAAAACTAACCAATGCATATTAATGATATCTCAAAAAATACACAACAAAAAAAATTATATCAAGTAACAATAGAAAAAAAACACAATCACAATACACTAATGCTGCTTGGACCACAAATGATAGAGGAATTTTTGACAAAGAATCACAACATGTATAACATTGACAAGACTATAGTAATTTTACTTTAATAATTCTTAACAATAACAAACAAAGTCAAGACAACTAACAGAAATAACCCTAACAAAGAATCATTTCTAATCAATCTCTTTTAAGAAATAGAAGTAGATGATAGACAGAATAAGAATAGACAAGAGATTTATTTTAGAAAGTCCCGCCAACCAGAGCCCGCTTTATACATAAATAATACATATATATATATATAATTCATACTAATGAATGTAAAAAATATGATTAAATTAAAGATTACTTAATAATCCAAATGAAAACACATTCACTGTATGAAATTACTGCAATGTAAATTCAGAGTAGAAATCCAGAAGAAACTTAATTAATTATTTAATAATCCAATGAATGTTCACACTGTATCAAGTTGAGTTGATTTAAGTTTCCACTTCAGTATGGTATAATCCAATTTTAGAATGCACACAAGAAAAAAATGTATACCATTAATTAAAATTAATGTCAAAGTCTTTGGTATACAGATTAAATATTAATTATATTTAAAGTTATTTAATGTTATTTATTTATCTTCCGATAAGCACATCGGACTTCAACACATCAGATTTCAACACCTGGTCGTGTCACATCGGATTTGAACATAGGCTACATAAAATTCAACACATGGTTGTGTCACATCGGATTTGAACATATGGTTATGTAGGCTACATAAAATTCAACACATGGTTGTGTCACATCGGATTTGAACATCGGACTTGAACATATGTATATAGTTTAGGTTCCTTGTTGATAACATGTGGGAACGAAACTTTTTCCGGTTGCAAATATTAAATAATGATCTGCGTATAGTCACTTTTTTTTCGATTTTTTGTATCGAATTTTCCAATGATGAAATATTTGTCATCGGTGTACAAATGTTATATTTTCTTAGAGCTATTATAGTGCTCAATCATATAAATAGTATATGTATTTGAAATAATTGACTCAGGCTTCAGTTTTGTTCAAAAACTGGTACTCACATAATTTTCCATGTGGTTTGTAGTACGTCTTCAAAAAGTTCAAAAAGTTTCGAATTTGAACATAATATTATATCCTTCAGCTTCTCTCTCCGTTAGCTGCCACCAAACCTGTTGATGTCCTATTATTATTATTGGACTATCAAACATTACCACCAGTCTTCTCAGAGTATTTGAGTTGCAGTAGCTGAATTATTTGATTGATTTGAACATCAAAATGGACGACATCACCACAATATAAATTCCAAACTTGTAAATAATAAAAGAACGACTTATTGCAGCATATTATTTAATAACAATTCATTAACAGTTGACACTTCACATCCAATGAACAAATATAGCTTTATAGTATCAACATAATACACAATTTTATTTATTTATCCTGAGTCTAAAATAATGCCTGCGTTCCTTGTGAGTTATGAGAAAAGACTGCCGACCGCATGGACAGT
>CASBPS010000195.1:0-24000 GCA_949126835.1 Anisus vortex
CACACATTAAACATAAATGTGACTAAATATTCACTTTAAACATAAAAGTTACTAAATATTCAGTTTAAACATAAAAAAGATTAAATATTCACTTTAAACATAAAAAGGACTAAATATTCACACTTTACACATAAAAGTGACTAAATATTCACTTTTAACTTAAAAGTGACTAAATATTCACTTTAAACATAAAAGTGACTAAATATCACACTTTAAACATAAAAATTACTAAATATTCACACATTAATCATAAAAGTGACTAATTATTCACTTTAAACATAAAAGTTACTAAATATTCACTTTAAACATAAAAGTGATTAAATATTCACTTTAAACATAAAAATGACTAAATATTCACACTTTAAACATAAAAGTGACTAAATATTCACATTTTAAACATAAAAGTGACTAAATATTCACACTTTAAACATAAAAGTGACTAAATATTCACTTTAAACATAAAAGTGTCTAAATATTCATTTTCAACATAAAAGTGACTAAATATCACACTTTAAACATAAAAGTGACTAAATATTCAATTTAAAGATAAAAGTGACTAAATATTCACTTTAAACATAAAAGTGATTAAATATCACACTTGAAACATCAAAGTGACTAAATATTTACTTTAAACATAAAAGTGACTAAATATTCACACTTTAAACATAAAAGTGACTAAATATTCACACTTTAAACATAAAAGTGACTAAATATTCACACTTTAAACATAAAAGTGACTAAATATTCACTTTAAACATAAAAGTAACTAAATATTCAATTTAAACTAAAAAGTGACTAAATATTCACTTTAAACATAAAAGTGACTAAATATTCACTTTAAACATAAAAGTGACTAAATATTCACACATTAAACATAAATGTGACTAAATATTCACTTTAAACATAAAAGTTACTAAATATTCACTTTAAACATAAAAAAAATTAAATATTCACTTTTAACATAAAAAAGACTAAATATTCACACTTTACACATAAAAGTGACTAAATATTCACTTTTAACTTAAAAGTGACTAAATATTCACTTTAAACATAAAAGTGACTAAATAACACACTTTAAACATAAAAGTTACTCAATTTTCACACATTAAACATAAAAGTGACTAATTATTCACTTTAAACATAAAAGTTACTAAATATTCACTTTAAACATAAAAGTGATTAAATATTCACTTTAAACATACAAATGACTAAATATTCACACTTTAAACATAAAAGTGACTAAATTTTCACTTTAAACTTAAAAGTGACTAAATATTCACTTTAAACTTAAAAGTGACTAAATATTCACATTTTAAACATAAAAGTGACTAAATATTCACACTTTAAACATAAAAGTGACTAAATATTCATTTTAAACATAAACGTGTCTAAATATTCATTTTCAACATAAAAGTGACTAAATATCACACTTTAAACATAAAAGTGACTAAATATTCAATTTAAAGATAAAAGTGACTAAATATTCACTTTAAACATAAAAGTGATTAAATATCACACTTGAAACATAAAAGTGACTAAATATTCACTTTAAACATAAAAGTGACTAAATATTCACACTTTAAACATAAAAGTTACTAAATATTCACACTTTAAACATAAAAGTGACTAAATATTCACTTTAAACATAAAAGTGACTAAATATTTACACATATAATATAAAAGTGACTAAATATTCACTTTAAACATAAAAGTTACTACATATTCACTTTAAACATAAAAGTGATTAAATATTCACTTTAAACATAAAAGTGACTAAATATTCACACTTTAAACATAAAAGTGACTAAATATTCACTTTAAACTTTAAAGTGACTAAAAATTTACTTTAAACATAAAAGTGACTAAATATTCACTTTAAACAACATAAAAGTGACTAAATATCACACTTTAAACATAAAAGTTACTAAATATTCACACATTAAACATAAAAGTGACTATATATTTACCTTAAACATAAAAGTTTTTAAATATTCACTTTAAACATAAAAGTGATTAAATATTCACTTTAAAAATAAAAATGACTAAATATTCACACTTTAAACATAAAAGTGACTAAATATTTACTTTAAACTTAAAAGTGTATAAATATTCACTTTAAACATAAAGTGACTAAATATTCACTTTAAACATAAAAGTGACTAAATATTCACACTCTAAACATAAAAGTGACTAAATATTCACACTTTAACCATAAAAGTGACTAAAAATTTTCTTTAAAACTAAAAGTGACTGAATATTCACTTTAAACATAAAAGTAAATAAATATTCACTTTAAACATAAAAGTGACTAAATATTCACACATTAAACATAAAAGTGACTAAATATTCACTTTGAACATAAAAGTTACTAAATATTTACTTTAAACATAAAAGAGATTAAATATTCACTTTAAACATAAAAATGACTAAATATCACACTTTAAACATAAAAGTTACTAAATATTCACACATTAAACATAAAAGTGACTAAATATTCACTTTAAACATAAAAGTTACTTAATATTCACTTTAAAAATAAAAGTGATTAAATATTCACTTTAAACATAAAAATGACTAAATATTCAATTTAAAGATAAAAGTGACTAAATATTCACTTTAAACATAAAAGTGATTAACAATCACACTTGAAACATAAAAGTGACTAAATATTCACTTTAAACATAAAAGTGACTAAATATTCACACTTTAAACATAAAAGTGACTAAATATTCACACTTTAAACATAAAAGTGACTAAATATTCACACTTTAAACATAAAAGTGACTAAATATTCACTTTAAACATAAAAGTAACTAAATATTCAATTTAAACTAAAAAGTGACTAAATATTCACTTTAAACATAAAAGTGACTAAATATTCACTTTAAACATAAAAGTGACTAAATATTCACACATTAAACATAAATGTGACTAAATATTCACTTTAAACATAAAAGTTACTAAATATTCACTTTAAACATAAAAAAGATTAAATATTCACTTTAAACATAAAAAGTACTAAATATTCACACTTTACACATAAAAGTGACTAAATATTCACTTTTAACTTAAAAGTGACTAAATATTCACTTTAAGAATAAAAGTGACTAAATAACACACTTTAAACATAAAAGTTACTCAATTTTCACACATTAAACATAAAAGTGACTAATTATTCACTTTAAACATAAAAGTTACTAAATATTCACTTTAAACATAAAAGTGATTAAATATTCACTTTAAAAATAAAAATGACTAAATATTCACACTTTAAACATAAAAGTGACTAAATATTCACTTTAAACTTAAAAGTGACTAAATATTCACTTTAAACTTAAAAGTGACTAAATATTCACATTTTAAACATAAAAGTGACTAAATATTCACACTTTAAACATAAAAGTGACTAAATATTCACTTTAAACATAAAAGTGTCTAAATATTCATTTTCAACATAAAAGTGACTAAATATCACACTTTAAACATAAAAGTGACTAAATATTCAATTTAAAGATAAAAGTGACTAAATATTCACTTTAAACATAAAAGTGATTAAATATCACACTTGAAACATAAAAGTGACTAAATATTCACTTTAAACATAAAAGTGACTAAATATTCACACTTTAAACATAAAAGTTACTAAATATTCACACTTTAAACATAAAAGTGACTAAATATTCACTTTAAACATAAAAGTGACTAAATATTTACACATATAATATAAAAGTGACTAAATATTCACTTTAAACATAAAAGTTACTACATATTCACTTTAAACATAAAAGTGATTAAATATTCACTTTAAACATAAAAGTGACTAAATATTCACACTTTAAACATAAAAGTGACTAAATATTCACTTTAAACTTAAAAGTGACTAAATATTTACTTTAAACATAAAAGTGACTAAATATTCACTTTAAACAACATAAAAGTGACTAAATATCACACTTTAAACATAAAAGTTACTAAATATTCACACTTTAAACATAAAAGTGACTAAATATTCACATTTTAAACATAAAAGTGACTAAATATTCACTTTAAACATAAAAGTGTCTAAATATTTATTTTCAACATAAAAGTGACTAAATATCACACTTTAAACATAAAAGTGACTAAATATTCAATTTAAAGATAAAAGTGACTAAATATTCACTTTAAACATAAAAGTGATTAAATATCACACTTGAAACATAAAAGTGACTAAATATTCACTTTAAACATAAAAGTGACTAAATATTCACACTTTAAACATAAAAGTGACTAAATATTCACACTTTAAACATAAAAGTGACTAAATTTTCACACTTTAAACATAAAAGTGACTAAATATTCACTTTAAACATAAAAGTAACTAAATATTCAATTTAAACTAAAAAGTGACTAAATATTCACTTTAAACATAAAAGTGACTAAATATTCACTTTAAACATAAAAGTGACTAAATATTCACACATTAAACATAAATGTGACTAAATATTCACTTTAAACATAAAAGTTACTAAATATTCACTTTAAACATAAAAAAGATTAAATATTCACTTTAAACATAAAAAGGACTAAATATTCACACTTTACACATAAAAGTGACTAAATATTCACTTTTAACTTAAAAGTGACTAAATATTCACTTTAAACATAAAAGTAACTAAATATTCAATTTAAACTAAAAAGTGACTAAATATTCACTTTAAACATAAAAGTGACTAAATATTCACTTTAAACATAAAAGTGACTAAATATTCACACATTAAACATAAATGTGACTAAATATTCACTTTAAACATAAAAGTTACTAAATATTCACTTTAAACATAAAAAAGATTAAATATTCACTTTAAACATAAAAAGGACTAAATATTCACACTTTACACATAAAAGTGACTAAATATTCACTTTTAACTTAAAAGTGACTAAATATTCACTTTAAGAATAAAAGTGACTAAATAACACACTTTAAACATAAAAGTTACTCAATTTTCACACATTAAACATAAAAGTGACTAATTATTCACTTTAAACATAAAAGTTACTAAATATTCACTTTAAACATAAAAGTGATTAAATATTCACTTTAAAAATAAAAATGACTAAATATTCACACTTTAAACATAAAAGTGACTAAATATTCACTTTAAACTTAAAAGTGACTAAATATTCACTTTAAACTTAAAAGTGACTAAATATTCACATTTTAAACATAAAAGTGACTAAATATTCACACTTTAAACACAAAAGTGACTAAATATTCACTTTAAACATAAAAGTGTCTAAATATTCATTTTCAACATAAAAGTGACTAAATATCACACTTTAAACATAAAAGTGACTAAATATTCAATTTAAAGATAAAAGTGACTAAATATTCACTTTAAACATAAAAGTGATTAAATATCACACTTGAAACATAAAAGTGACTAAATATTCACTTTAAACATAAAAGTGACTAAATATTCACACTTTAAACATAAAAGTTACTAAATATTCACACTTTAAACATAAAAGTGACTAAATATTCACTTTAAACATAAAAGTGACTAAATATTTACACATATAATATAAAAGTGACTAAATATTCACTTTAAACATAAAAGTTACTACATATTCACTTTAAACATAAAAGTGATTAAATATTCACTTTAAACATAAAAGTGACTAAATATTCACACTTTAATTATAAAAGTGACTAAATATTCACTTTAAACTTAAAAAATACTAAATATTTACTTTAAACATAAAAGTGACTAAATATTCACTTTAAACAACATAAAAGTGACTAAATATCACACTTTAAACATAAAAGTTACTAAATATTCACACTTTAAACATAAAAGTGACTAAATATTCACATTTTAAACATAAAAGTGACTAAATATTCACTTTAAACATAAAAGTGTCTAAATATTTATTTTCAACATAAAAGTGACTAAATATCACACTTTTAACATAAAAGTGACTAAATATTCAATTTAAAGATAAAAGTGACTAAATATTCACTTTAAACATAAAAGTGATTAAATATCACACTTGAAACATAAAAGTGACTAAATATTCACTTTAAACATAAAAGTGACTAAATATTCACACTTTAAACATAAAAGTGACTAAATATTCACACTTTAAACATAAAAGTGACTAAATTTTCACACTTTAAACATAAAAGTGACTAAATATTCACTTTAAACATAAAAGTAACTAAATATTCAATTTAAACTAAAAAGTGACTAAATATTCACTTTAAACATAAAAGTGACTAAATATTCACTTTAAACATAAAAGTGACTAAATATTCACACATTAAACATAAATGTGACTAAATATTCACTTTAAACATAAAAGTTACTAAATATTCACTTTAAACATAAAAAAGATTAAATATTCACTTTAAACATAAAAAGGACTAAATATTCACACTTTACACATAAAAGTGACTAAATATTCACTTTTAACTTAAAAGTGACTAAATATTCACTTTAAACATAAAAGTGACTAAATATCACACTTTAAACATAAAAGTTACTAAATATTCACACATTAAACATAAAAGTGACTAAATATTCACACATTAAACATAAAAGTGACTAAATATTCACTTTAAAAATAAAAGTGATTAAATATTCACTTTAAACATAAAAATGACTAAATATTCACACTTTAAACATAAAAGTGACTAAATATCACACTTTAAACATAAAAGTGACTAAATATTCAATTTAAAGATAAAAATTACTAAATATTCACTTTTAACATAAAAGTGATTAAATATTCACTTTAAACATAAAAGTGACTAAATATTCACTTTAAACATAAAAGTGACTAAATATTTACTTTAAACATAAAAGTGACTAAATATTCACTTTAAACATAAAAGTAAATAAATATTTACTTTAAACATAAAAGTGACTAAATGTCACACTTTAAACATAAAAGCGACTAAATATTCACTTTAAACATAAAAGTGACTAAATATTCACTTTAAACATAAAAATTACTAAATATTCACTTTAAACATAATAGTGACTAAATATTCACACATTAAACATAAATGTGACTAAATATTCACTTTAAACATAAAAGTTACTAAATATTCACTTTAAACATAAAAAAGATTAAATATTCACTTTAAACATAAAAAGGACTAAATATTCACACTTTACACATAAAAGTGACTAAATATTCACTTTTAACTTAAAAGTGACTAAATATTCACTTTAAACATAAAAGTGACTAAATATCACACTTTAAACATAAAAGTTACTAAATATTCACACATTAATCATAAAAGTGACTAATTATTCACTTTAAACATAAAAGTTACTAAATATTCACTTTAAACATAAAAGTGATTAAATATTCACTTTAAACATAAAAATGACTAAATTATCACACTTTAAACATAAAAGTGACTAAATATTCACATTTTAAACATAAAAGTGACTAAATAATCACACTTTAAACATAAAAGTGACTAAATATTCACTTTAAACATAAAAGTGTCTAAATATTCATTTTCAACATAAAAGTGACTAAATATCACACTTTAAACATAAAAGTGACTAAATATTCAATTTAAAGATAAAAGTGACTAAATATTTACTTTAAACATAAAAGTGATTAAATATCACACTTGAAACATAAAAGTGACTAAATATTCACTTTAAACATAAAAGTGACTAAATATTCAAACTTTAAACATAAAAGTGACTAAATATTCACACTTTAAACATAAAAGTGACTAAATATTCACACTTTAAACATAAAAGTGACTAAATATTCACTTTAAACATAAAAGTAACTAAATATTCAATTTAAACTAAAAAGTGACTAAATATTCACTTTAAACATAAAAGTGACTAAATATTCACTTTAAACCTAAAAGTGACTAAATATTCACACATTAAACATAAATGTGACTAAATATTCACTTTAAACATAAAAGTTACTAAATATTCACTTTAAACATAAAAAAAATTAAATATTCACTTTAAACATAAAAAGGACTAAATATTCACACTTTACACATAAAAGTGACTAAATATTCACTTTTAACTTAAAAGTGACTAAATATTCACTTTAAACATAAAAGTGACTAAATAACACACTTTAAACATAAAAGTTACTCAATTTTCACACATTAAACATAAAAGTGACTAATTATTCACTTTAAACATAAAAGTTACTAAATATTCACTTTAAACATAAAAGTGATTAAATATTCACTTTAAACATAAAAATGACTAAATATTCACACTTTAAACATAAAAGTGACTAAATTTTCACTTTAAACTTAAAAGTGACTAAATATTCACTTTAAACTTAAAAGTGACTAAATATTCACATTTTAAACATAAAAGTGACTAAATATTCACACTTTAAACATAAAAGTGACTAAATATTTACTTTAAACTTAAAAGTGACTAAATATTCATTTTAAACATAAAAGTGACTAAATATTCACTTTAAACATACAAGTGAATAAATATTCATTTTAAACATAAAAGTGACTAAATATTCACTTTAAACATAAAAGTAAATAAATATTCACTTTAAACATAAAAGTGACTAAATGTCACACTTTAAACATAAAAGTGACTAAATATTCACTTTAAACATAAAAGTGACTAAATATTTACTTTAAACATAAAAGTGACTAAATATTCACTTTAAACATAAAAGTAAATAAATATTCACTTTAAACATAAAAGTAAATAAATGTCACACTTTAAACATAAAAGCGACTAAATATTCACTTTAAACATAAAAGTGACTAAATATTCACTTTAAACATAAAAATTACTAAATATTCACTTTAAACATAATAAAGACTAAATATTCACACATTAAACATAAATGTGACTAAATATTCACTTTAAACATAAAAGTTACTAAATATTCACTTTAAACATAAAAGTAAATAAATATTCACTTTAAACATAAAAGTGACTAAATGTCACACTTTAAACATAAAAGCGACTAAATATTCACTTTAAACATAAAAGTGACTAAATATTCACTTTAAACATAAAAATTACTAAATATTCACTTTAAACATAATAAAGACTAAATATTCACACATTAAACATAAATGTGACTAAATATTCACTTTAAACATAAAAGTTACTAAATATTCACTTTAAACATAAAAAAGATTAAATATTCACTTTAAACATAAAAAGGACTAAATATTCACACTTTACACATAAAAGTGACTAAATATTCACTTTTAAC
This sequence comes from Anisus vortex, assembly GCA_949126835.1. Classification (NCBI taxonomy): domain Eukaryota; kingdom Metazoa; phylum Mollusca; class Gastropoda; family Planorbidae; genus Anisus; species Anisus vortex. Next base: position 9,235 of record CASBPS010000195.1, read on the forward strand.
TTAAAAGTGACTAAATATTCACTTTAAACATAAAAGTGACTAAATATCACACTTTAAACATAAAAGTTACTAAATATTCACACATTAATCATAAAAGTGACTAATTATTCACTTTAAACATAAAAGTTACTAAATATTCACTTTAAACATAAAAGTGATTAAATATTCACTTTAAACATAAAAATGACTAAATTATCACACTTTAAACATAAAAGTGACTAAATATTCACATTTTAAACATAAAAGTGACTAAATATTCACACTTTAAACATAAAAGTGACTAAATATTCACTTTAAACATAAAAGTGTCTAAATATTCATTTTCAACATAAAAGTGACTAAATATCACACTTTAAACATAAAAGTGACTAAATATTCAATTTAAAGATAAAAGTGACTAAATATTCACTTTAAACATAAAAGTGATTAAATATCACACTTGAAACATAAAAGTGACTAAATATTCACTTTAAACATAAAAGTGACTAAATATTCACACTTTAAACATAAAAGTGACTAAATATTCACACTTTAAACATAAAAGTGACTAAATATTCACACTTTAAACATAAAAGTGACTAAATATACACTTTAAACATAAAAGTAACTAAATATTCAATTTAAACTAAAAAGTGACTAAATATTCACTTTAAACATAAAAGTGACTAAATATTCACTTTAAACCTAAAAGTGACTAAATATTCACACATTAAACATAAATGTGACTAAATATTCACTTTAAACATAAAAGTTACTAAATATTCACTTTAAACATAAAAAAAATTAAATATTCACTTTAAACATAAAAAGGACTAAATATTCACACTTTACACATAAAAGTGACTAAATATTCACTTTTAACTTAAAAGTGACTAAATATTCACTTTAAACATAAAAGTGACTAAATAACACACTTTAAACATAAAAGTTACTCAATTTTCACACTTTAAACATAAAAGTGACTAAATATTCACTTTAAACATAAAAGTGTCTAAATATTCATTTTCAACATAAAAGTGACTAAATATCACACTTTAAACATAAAAGTGACTAAATATTCAATTTAAAGATAAAAGTGACTAAATATTCACTTTAAACATAAAAGTGATTAAATATCACACTTGAAACATAAAAGTGACTAAATATTCACTTTAAACATAAAAGTGACTAAATATTCACACTTTAAACATAAAAGTGACTAAATATTCACACTTTAAACATAAAAGTGACTAAATATTCACACTTTAAACATAAAAGTGACTAAATATTCACTTTAGACATAAAAGTAACTAAATATTCAATTTAAACTAAAAAGTGACTAAATATTCACTTTAAACATAAAAGTGACTAAATATTCACTTTAAACATAAAAGTGACTAAATATTCACACATTAAACATAAATGTGACTAAATATTCACTTTAAACATAAAAGTTACTAAATATTCACTTTAAACATAAAAAAAATTAAATATTCACTTTAAACATAAAAAGGACTAAATATTCACACTTTACACATAAAAGTGACTAAATATTCACTTTTAACTTAAAAGTGACTAAATATTCACTTTAAACATAAAAGTGACTAAATAACACACTTTAAACATAAAAGTTACTCAATTTTCACACATTAAACATAAAAGTGACTAATTATTCACTTTAAACATAAAAGTTACTAAATATTCACTTTAAACATAAAAGTGATTAAATATTCACTTTAAACATAAAAATGACTAAATATTCACACTTTAAACATAAAAGTGACTAAATTTTCACTTTAAACTTAAAAGTGACTAAATATTCACTTTAAACTTAAAAGTGACTAAATATTCACATTTTAAACATAACAGTGACTAAATATTCACACTTTAAACATAAAAGTGACTAAATATTCACTTTAAACATAAAAGTGTCTAAATATTCATTTTCAACATAAAAGTGACTAAATATCACACTTTAAACATAAAAGTGACTAAATATTCAATTTAAAGATAAAAGTGACTAAATATTCACTTTAAACATAAAAGTGATTAAATATCACACTTGAAACATAAAAGTGACTAAATATTCACTTTAAACATAAAAGTGACTAAATATTCACACTTTAAACATAAAAGTTACTAAATATTCACACTTTAAACATAAAAGTGACTAAATATTCACTTTAAACATAAAAGTGACTAAATATTTACACATATAATATAAAAGTGACTAAATATTCACTTTAAACATAAAAGTTACTACATATTCACTTTAAACATAAAAGTGATTAAATATTCACTTTAAACATAAAAGTGACTAAATATTCACACTTTAAACATAAAAGTGACTAAATATTCACTTTAAACTTTAAAGTGACTAAATATTTACTTTAAACATAAAAGTGACTAAATATTCACTTTAAACAACATAAAAGTGACTAAATATCACACTTTAAACATAAAAGTTACTAAATATTCACACATTAAACATAAAAGTGACTATATATTTACTTTAAACATAAAAGTGTATAAATATTCACTTTAAACATAAGTGACTAAATATTCACTTTAAACATAAAAGTGACTAAATATTCACACTCTAAACATAAAAGTGACTAAATATTCACACTTTAACCATAAAAGTGACTAAAAATTTTCTTTAAAACTAAAAGTGACTGAATATTCACTTTAAACATAAAAGTAAATAAATATTCACTTTAAACATAAAAGTGACTAATATTCACACATTAAACATAAAAGTGACTAAATATTCACTTTGAACATAAAAGTTACTAAATATTTACTTTAAACATAAAAGAGATTAAATATTCACTTTAAACATAAAAATGACTAAATATCACACTTTAAACATAAAAGTTACTAAATATTCACACATTAAACATAAAAGTGACTAAATATTCACTTTAAACATAAAAGTTACTTAATATTCACTTTAAAAATAAAAGTGATTAAATATTCACTTTAAAGATAAAAGTGACTAAATATTCACTTTAAACATAAAAGTGATTAACAATCACACTTGAAACATAAAAGTGACTAAATATTCACTTTAAACATAAAAGTGACTAAATATTCACACTTTAAACATAAAAGTGACTAAATATTCACACTTTAAACATAAAAGTGACTAAATATTCACACTTTAAACATAAAAGTGACTAAATATTCACTTTAAACATAAAAGTAACTAAATATTTAATTTAAACTAAAAAGTGACTAAATATTCACTTTAAACATAAAAGTGACTAAATATTCACTTTAAACATAAAAGTGACTAAATATTCACACATTAAACATAAATGTGACTAAATATTCACTTTAAACATAAAAGTTACTAAATATTCACTTTAAACATAAAAAAGATTAAATATTCACTTTAAACATAAAAAGGACTAAATATTCACACTTTACACATAAAAGTGACTAAATATTCACTTTTAACTTAAAAGTGACTAAATATTCACTTTAAACATAAAAGTGACTAAATAACACACTTTAAACATAAAAGTTACTCAATTTTCACACATTAAACATAAAAGTGACTAATTATTCACTTTAAACATAAAAGTTACTAAATATTCACTTTAAACATAAAAGTGATTAAATATTCACTTTAAACATAAAAATGACTAAATATTCACACTTTAAACATAAAAGTGACTAAATATTCACTTTAAACTTAAAAGTGACTAAATATTCACTTTAAACATAAAAGTGTCTAAATATTCATTTTCAACATAAAAGTGACTAAATATCACACTTTAAACATAAAAGTGACTAAATATTCAATTTAAAGATAAAAGTGACTAAATATTCACTTTAAACATAAAAGTGATTAAATATCACACTTGAAACATAAAAGTGACTAAATATTCACTTTAAACATAAAAGTGACTAAATATTCACACTTTAAACATAAAAGTGACTAAATATTCACACTTTAAACATAAAAGTGACTAAATATTCACACTTTAAACATAAAAGTGACTAAATATACACTTTAAACATAAAAGTAACTAAATATTCAATTTAAACTAAAAAGTGACTAAATATTCACTTTAAACATAAAAGTGACTAAATATTCACTTTAAACCTAAAAGTGACTAAATATTCACACATTAAACATAAATGTGACTAAATATTCACTTTAAACATAAAAGTTACTAAATATTCACTTTAAACATAAAAAAAATTAAATATTCACTTTAAACATAAAAAGGACTAAATATTCACACTTTACACATAAAAGTGACTAAATATTCACTTTTAACTTAAAAGTGACTAAATATTCACTTTAAACATAAAAGTGACTAAATAACACACTTTAAACATAAAAGTTACTCAATTTTCACACTTTAAACATAAAAGTGACTAAATATTCACTTTAAACATAAAAGTGTCTAAATATTCATTTTCAACATAAAAGTGACTAAATATCACACTTTAAACATAAAAGTGACTAAATATTCAATTTAAAGATAAAAGTGACTAAATATTCACTTTAAACATAAAAGTGATTAAATATCACACTTGAAACATAAAAGTGACTAAATATTCACTTTAAACATAAAAGTGACTAAATATTCACACTTTAAACATAAAAGTGACTAAATATTCACACTTTAAACATAAAAGTGACTAAATATTCACACTTTAAACATAAAAGTGACTAAATATTCACTTTAGACATAAAAGTAACTAAATATTCAATTTAAACTAAAAAGTGACTAAATATTCACTTTAAACATAAAAGTGACTAAATATTCACTTTAAACATAAAAGTGACTAAATATTCACACATTAAACATAAATGTGACTAAATATTCACTTTAAACATAAAAGTTACTAAATATTCACTTTAAACATAAAAAAAATTAAATATTCACTTTAAACATAAAAAGGACTAAATATTCACACTTTACACATAAAAGTGACTAAATATTCACTTTTAACTTAAAAGTGACTAAATATTCACTTTAAACATAAAAGTGACTAAATAACACACTTTAAACATAAAAGTTACTCAATTTTCACACATTAAACATAAAAGTGACTAATTATTCACTTTAAACATAAAAGTTACTAAATATTCACTTTAAACATAAAAGTGATTAAATATTCACTTTAAACATAAAAATGACTAAATATTCACACTTTAAACATAAAAGTGACTAAATTTTCACTTTAAACTTAAAAGTGACTAAATATTCACTTTAAACTTAAAAGTGACTAAATATTCACATTTTAAACATAACAGTGACTAAATATTCACACTTTAAACATAAAAGTGACTAAATATTCACTTTAAACATAAAAGTGTCTAAATATTCATTTTCAACATAAAAGTGACTAAATATCACACTTTAAACATAAAAGTGACTAAATATTCAATTTAAAGATAAAAGTGACTAAATATTCACTTTAAACATAAAAGTGATTAAATATCACACTTGAAACATAAAAGTGACTAAATATTCACTTTAAACATAAAAGTGACTAAATATTCACACTTTAAACATAAAAGTTACTAAATATTCACACTTTAAACATAAAAGTGACTAAATATTCACTTTAAACATAAAAGTGACTAAATATTTACACATATAATATAAAAGTGACTAAATATTCACTTTAAACATAAAAGTTACTACATATTCACTTTAAACATAAAAGTGATTAAATATTCACTTTAAACATAAAAGTGACTAAATATTCACACTTTAAACATAAAAGTGACTAAATATTCACTTTAAACTTTAAAGTGACTAAATATTTACTTTAAACATAAAAGTGACTAAATATTCACTTTAAACAACATAAAAGTGACTAAATATCACACTTTAAACATAAAAGTTACTAAATATTCACACATTAAACATAAAAGTGACTATATATTTACTTTAAACATAAAAGTGTATAAATATTCACTTTAAACATAAAGTGACTAAATATTCACTTTAAACATAAAAGTGACTAAATATTCACACTCTAAACATAAAAGTGACTAAATATTCACACTTTAACCATAAAAGTGACTAAAAATTTTCTTTAAAACTAAAAGTGACTGAATATTCACTTTAAACATAAAAGTAAATAAATATTCACTTTAAACATAAAAGTGACTAAATATTCACACATTAAACATAAAAGTGACTAAATATTCACTTTGAACATAAAAGTTACTAAATATTTACTTTAAACATAAAAGAGATTAAATATTCACTTTAAACATAAAAATGACTAAATATCACACTTTAAACATAAAAGTTACTAAATATTCACACATTAAACATAAAAGTGACTAAATATTCACTTTAAACATAAAAGTTACTTAATATTCACTTTAAAAATAAAAGTGATTAAATATTCACTTTAAACATAAAAATGACTAAATATTCAATTTAAAGATAAAAGTGACTAAATATTCACTTTAAACATAAAAGTGATTAACAATCACACTTGAAACATAAAAGTGACTAAATATTCACTTTAAACATAAAAGTGACTAAATATTCACACTTTAAACATAAAAGTGACTAAATATTCACACTTTAAACATAAAAGTGACTAAATATTCACACTTTAAACATAAAAGTGACTAAATATTCACTTTAAACATAAAAGTAACTAAATATTTAATTTAAACTAAAAAGTGACTAAATATTCACTTTAAACATAAAAGTGACTAAATATTCACTTTAAACATAAAAGTGACTAAATATTCACACATTAAACATAAATGTGACTAAATATTCACTTTAAACATAAAAGTTACTAAATATTCACTTTAAACATAAAAAAGATTAAATATTCACTTTAAACATAAAAAGGACTAAATATTCACACTTTACACATAAAAGTGACTAAATATTCACTTTTAACTTAAAAGTGACTAAATATTCACTTTAAACATAAAAGTGACTAAATAACACACTTTAAACATAAAAGTTACTCAATTTTCACACATTAAACATAAAAGTGACTAATTATTCACTTTAAACATAAAAGTTACTAAATATTCACTTTAAACATAAAAGTGATTAAATATTCACTTTAAACATAAAAATGACTAAATATTCACACTTTAAACATAAAAGTGACTAAATATTCACTTTAAACTTAAAAGTGACTAAATATTCACTTTAAACTTAAAAGTGACTAAATATTCACATTTTAAACATAAAAGTGACTAAATATTCACACTTTAAACATAAAAGTGACTAAATATTCACTTTAAACATAAAAGTGTCTAAATATTCATTTTCAACATAAAAGTGACTAAATATCACACTTTAAACATAAAAGTGACTAAATATTCAATTTAAAGATAAAAGTGACTAAATATTCACTTTAAACATAAAAGTGATTAAATATCACACTTGAAACATAAAAGTGACTAAATATTCACTTTAAACATAAAAGGGACTAAATATTCACACTTTAAACATAAAAGTTACTAAATATTCACACTTTAAACATAAAAGTGACTAAATATTCACTTTAAACATAAAAGTGACTAAATATTTACACATATAATATAAAAGTGACTAAATATTCACTTTAAACATAAAAGTTACTACATATTCACTTTAAACATAAAAGTGATTAAATATTCACTTTAAACATAAAAGTGACTAAATATTCACACTTTAAACATAAAAGTGACTAAATATTCACTTTAAACTTAAAAGTGACTAAATATTTACTTTAAACATAAAAGTGACTAAATATTCACTTTAAACAACATAAAAGTGACTAAATATCACACTTTAAACATAAAAGTTACTAAATATTCACACTTTAAACATAAAAGTGACTAAATATTCACATTTTAAACATAAAAGTGACTAAATATTCACTTTAAACATAAAAGTGTCTAAATATTTATTTTCAACATAAAAGTGACTAAATATCACACTTTAAACATAAAAGTGACTAAATATTCACTTTAAACATAAAAGTGACTAAATATTCACACTTTAAACATAAAAGTGACTAAATATTCACACTTTAAACATAAAAGTGACTAAATTTTCACACTTTAAACATAAAAGTGACTAAATATTCACTTTAAACATAAAAGTAACTAAATATTCAATTTAAACTAAAAAGTGACTAAATATTCACTTTAAACATAAAAGTGACTAAATATTCACTTTAAACATAAAAGTGACTAAATATTCACACATTAAACATAAATGTGACTAAATATTCACTTTAAACATAAAAGTTACTAAATATTCACTTTAAACATAAAAAAGATTAAATATTCACTTTAAACATAAAAAGGACTAAATATTCACACTTTACACATAAAAGTGACTAAATATTCACTTTTAACTTAAAAGTGACTAAATATTCACTTTAAACATAAAAGTGACTAAATATCACACTTTAAACATAAAAGTTACTAAATATTCACACATTAAACATAAAAGTGTCTAAATATTCACTTTAAACATTAAAGTGACTAAATATTCACTTTAAACATAAAAGTTACTAAATATTCACTTTAAACATAAAAGTGACTAAATATTCACACAATAAACATAAAAGTGACTAAATATTCACTTTAAACATAAAAGTTACTAAATATTCAATTTAAACATAAAAGTGACTAAATATTCACTTTAAACATAAATGTGACTAAATATTCACTTTAAACATAAAAGTTACTAAATATTTACTTTAAACATAAAAAAGATTAAATATTCACTTTAAACATAAAAAGGACTAAATATTCACACTTTACACATAAAAGTGACTAAATATTCACGTTTAACTTAAAAGTAACTAAATATTCACTTTAAACATAAAAGTGACTAAATATCACACTTTAAACATAAAAGTTACTAAATATTCACACTTTAAACATAAAAGTGACTAAATATTCACTTTAAACTTAAAAGTAACTAAATATTCACTTTAAACTTAAAAGTGACTAAATATTCACATTTTAAACATAAAAGTGACTAAATATTCACACTTTAAACATAAAAGTGTCTAAATATTCACTTTAAACATAAAAGTGACTAAATATTCACTTTAAACATAAAAGTTACTAAATATTCACTTTAAACATAAAAGTGACTAAATATTCACACATTAAACATAAAAGTGACTAAATATTCACTTTAAACATAAAAGTTACTAAATATTCAATTTAAACATAAAAGTGACTAAATATTCACTTTAAACATAAAAGTGACTAAATGTCACACTTTAAACATAAAAGCGACTAAATATTCACTTTAAACATAAAAGTGACTAATTATTCACTTTAAACATAAAAGTGACTAAATATTCACTTTAAACATAAAAGTTACTAAATATTCACTTTAAACATAAAAGTGACTAAATATTCACACATTAAACATAAAAGTGACTAAATATTCACTTTAAACATAAAAGTTACTAAATATTCACTTTAAACATAAAAGTGATTAAATATTCACTTTAAACATAAAAGTGACTAAATATTCACACTTTAAACATAAAAGTGACTAAATATTTACTTTAAACATAAAAGTGACTAAATATTCACTTTAAACATAAAAGTGACTAAATATTCACACATTAAACATAAATGTGACTAAATATTCACTTTAAACATAAAAGTTACTAAATATTCACTTTAAACATAAAAAAGATTAAATATTCACTTTAAACATAAAAAGGACTAAATATTCACACTTTACACATAAAAGTGACTAAATATTCACGTTTAACTTAAAAGTGACTAAATATTCACTTTAAACATAAAAGTGACTAAATATCACACTTTAAACATAAAAGTTACTAAATATTCACACATTAAACATAAAAGTGACTAATTATTCACTTTAAACATAAAAGTTACTAAATATTCACTTTAAACATAAAAGTGATTAAATATTCACTTTAAACATAAAAATGACTAAATATTCACACTTTAAACATAAAAGTGACTAAATATTCACTTTAAACTTAAAAGTAACTAAATATTCACTTTAAACTTAAAAGTGACTAAATATTCACATTTTAAACATAAAAGTGACTAAATATTCATACTTTAAACATAAAAGTGACTAAATATTCACTTTTAACATAAAAGTGTCTAAATATTCATTTTCAACATAAAAGTGACTAAATATCACACTTTAAACATAAAAGTGACTAAATATTCAATTTAAAGATAAAAGTGACTAAATATTCACTTTAAACATAAAAGTGATTAAATATCACACTTGAAACATAAAAGTGACTAAATATTCACTTTAAACATAAAAGTGACTAAATATTCACACTTTAAACATAAAAGTGACTAAATATTCACACTTTAAACATAAAAGTGACTAAATATTCACTTTAAACATAAAAGTGACTAAATATTCAATTTAAACAAAAAAGTGACTAAATATTCACTTTAAACATAAAAGTGACTAAATATTCACTTTAAACATAAAAGTTACTAAATATTCACTTTAAACATAAAAAAGATTAAATATTCACTTTAAACATAAAAAAGACTAAATATTCACACTTTACACATAAAAATGACTAAATATTCACGTTTAACTTAAAAGTGACTAAATATTCACTTTAAACATAAAAGTGACTAAATATCACACTTTAAACATAAAAGTTACTAAATATATTGACACATTAAACATAAAAGTGACTAATTATTAACTTTAAACATAAAAGTTACTAAATATTCACTTTAAACATAAAAGTGATTAAATATTCACTTTAAACATAAAAATGACTAAATATTCACACTTTAAACATAAAAGTGACTAAATATTCACTTTAAACTTAAAAGTAACTAAATATTCACTTTAAACTTAAAAGTGACTAAATATTCACATTTTAAACATAAAAGTGACTAAATATTCACACTTTAAACATAAAAGTGACTAAATATTCACTTTAAACATAAAAGTGTCTAAATATTCACTTTAAACATAAAAGTGACTAAATATTCACTTTAAACATAAAAGTTACTAAATATTCACTTTAAACATAAAAGTGACTAAATATTCACACAATAAACATAAAAGTGACTAAATATTCACTTTAAACATAAAAGTTACTAAATATTCAATTTAAACATAAAAGTGACTAAATATTCACTTTAAACATAAAAGTTACTAAATATTCACTTTAAACATAAAAAAGATTAAATATTCACTTTAAACATAAAAAGGACTAAATATTCACACTTTACACATAAAAGTGACTAAATATTCACGTTTAACTTAAAAGTGACTAAATATTCACTTTAAACATAAAAGTGACTAAATATCACACTTTAAACATAAAAGTTACTAAATATTCACACTTTAAACATAAAAGTGACTAAATATTCACTTTAAACTTAAAAGTAACTAAATATTCACTTTAAACTTAAAAGTGACTAAATATTCACATTTTAAACATAAAAGTGACTAAATATTCACACTTTAAACATAAAAGTGTCTAAATATTCACTTTAAACATAAAAGTGACTAAATATTCACTTTAAACATAAAAGTTACTAAATATTCACTTTAAACATAAAAGTGACTAAATATTCACACATTAAACATAAAAGTGACTAAATATTCACTTTAAACATAAAAGTTACTAAATATTCAATTTAAACATAAAAAAGACTAAATATTCACTTTAAACATAAAAGTGACTAAATGTCACACTTTAAACATAAAAGCGACTAAATATTCACTTTAAACATAAAAGTGACTAATTATTCACTTTAAACATAAAAGTGACTAAATATTCACTTTAAACATAAAAGTTACTAAATATTCACTTTAAACATAAAAGTGACTAAATATTCACACATTAAACATAAAAGTGACTAAATATTCACTTTAAACATAAAAGTTACTAAATATTCACTTTAAACATAAAAGTGATTAAATATTCACTTTAAACATAAAAGTGACAAAATATTCACACTTTAAACATAAAAGTGACTAAATATTTACTTTAAACATAAAAGTGACTAAATATTCACTTTAAACATAAAAGTGACTAAATATTCACACATTAAACATAAATGTGACTAAATATTCACTTTAAACATAAAAGTTACTAAATATTCACTTTAAACATAAAAAAGATTAAATATTCACTTTAAACATAAAAAGGACTAAATATTCACACTTTACACATAAAAGTGACTAAATATTCACGTTTAACTTAAAAGTGACTAAATTTTCACTTTAAACATAAAAGTGACTAAATATCACACTTTAAACATAAAAGTTACTAAATATTCACACATTAAACATAAAAGTGACTAATTATTCACTTTAAACATAAAAGTTACTAAATATTCACTTTAAACATAAAAGTGATTAAATATTCACTTTAAACATAAAAATGACTAAATATTCACACTTTAAACATAAAAGTGACTAAATATTCACTTTAAACTTAAAAGTAACTAAATATTCACTTTAAACTTAAAAGTGACTAAATATTCACATTTTAAACATAAAAGTGACTAAATATTCACACTTTAAACAAAAAAGTGACTAAATATTCACTTTTAACATAAAAGTGTCTAAATATTCATTTTCAACATAAAAGTGACTAAATATCACACTTTAAACATAAAAGTGACTAAATATTCAATTTAAAGATAAAAGTGACTAAATATTCACTTTAAACATAAAAGTGATTAAATATCACACTTGAAACATAAAAGTGACTAAATATTCACTTTAAACATAAAAGTGACTAAATATTCACACTTTAAACATAAAAGTGACTAAATATTCACACTTTAAACATAAAAGTGACTAAATATTCACTTTAAACATAAAAGTGACTAAATATTCAATTTAAACAAAAAAGTGACTAAATATTCACTTTAAACATAAAAGTGACTAAATATTCACTTTAAACATAAAAGTGACTAAATATTCACACATTAAACATAAATGTGACTAAATATTCACTTTAAACATAAAAGTGACTAAATATTCACTTTAAACATAAAAGTAAATAAATATTCACTTTAAACATAAAAGTGACTAAATGTCACACTTTAAACATAAAAGTGACTAAATATTCACTTTAAACATAAAAGTGACTAAATATTCACTTTAAACATAAAAGTGACTAAATATTCACTTTAAACATAAAAGATACTAAATGTTCACTTTAAACATAAAAGTGACTAAATATTTACACATTAAACATAAAAGTGACTAAATATTCACTTTAAACATAAAAGTTACTAAATATTCACTTTAAACATAAAAGTGACTAAATATTCACTTTAAACATAAAAGTGACTAAATTTTCACACTTTAAACATAAAAGTGACTAAATATTCACACTTTAAACATAAAAGTGACTAAATATTCACTTTAAACTTTAAAGTGACTAAATATTCACACTTTAAACATAAAAGTAAATAAATATTCACTTTAAACATAAAAGTGACTAAATGTCACACTTTAAACATAAAAGCGACTAAATAATTCACTTTAAACATAAAAGTTACTAAATATTCACACATTAAACATAAAAGTGACTAAATATTCACTTTAAACCTAAAAGTTACTAAATATTCCCTTTAAACATAAAAGTGATTAAATATTCACACATTAAACATAAAAGTGACTAATTATTCACTTTAAACATAAAAGTTACTAAATATTAACTTTAAACATAAAAGTGACTAAATATTCACTTCAAACATAAAAGTGACTAAATATTCACACTTTAAACATAAAAGTTACTAAATATTCACACTTTAAACATAAAAGTGACTAAATATTCACTTTAAACATAAAAGTGACTAAATATTTACACATATAATATAAAAGTGACTAAATATTCACTTTAAACATAAAAGTTACTACATATTCACTTTAAACATAAAAGTGATTAAATATTCACTTTAAACATAAAAGTGACTAAATATTCACACTTTAAACATAAAAGTGACTAAATATTCACTTTAAACTTAAAAGTGACTAAATATTTACTTTAAACATAAAAGTGACTAAATATTCACTTTAAACAACATAAAAGTGACTAAATATCACACATTAAACATAAAAGTGACTATATATTCACTTTAAACATAAAAGTTTTTAAATATTCACTTTAAACATAAAAGTGATTAAATATTCACTTTAAAAATAAAAATGACTAAATATTCACACTTTAAACATAAAAGTGACTAAATATTTACTTTAAACTTAAAAGTGTATAAATATTCACTTTAAACATAAAAGTGACTAAATATTCACTTTAAACATAAAAGTGACTAAATATTCACACTCTAAACATAAAAGTGACTAAATATTCACACTTTAACCATAAAAGTGACTAAAAATTTTCTTTAAAACTAAAAGTGACTGAATATTCACTTTAAACATAAAAGTAAACAAATATTCACTTTAAACATAAAAGTGACTAAATATTCACACATTAAACATAAAAGTGACTAAATATTCACTTTGAACATAAAAGTTACTAAATATTTACTTTAAACATAAAAGAGATTAAATATTCACTTTAAACATAAAAATGAATAAATATCACACTTTAAACATAAAACGTACTAAATATTCACACATTAAACATAAAAGTGACTAAATATTCACTTTAAACATAAAAGTTACTTAATATTCACTTTAAAAATAAAAGTGATTAAATATTCACTTTAAACATAAAAATGACTAAATATTCACACTTTAAACATAAAAGTGACTAAATATTTACTTTAAACATAAAAGTGACTAAATATTCACTTTAAAC
>CASBPS010000197.1:57500-60000 GCA_949126835.1 Anisus vortex
TTACTTACTTACTTACTCATTCACTTACTTACTTACTTAATTTCTTACTTACTTACTTACTTACTTACTTACTTACTTACTTATTTACTTACTTACTTACTTACTTACTTACTTACTTACTTACTTACTTACTTACTTACTTACTAACTTACTTACTTACTTATTTACTTACTTACTTACTTACAAACCTACTTATTTACTTACTTACTTACTTACTTACTTACTTACTTACTTATTTACTTACTAACTTACTTACTTACTTACTTACTTACTTACTTTCTTACTTACTTACTTACTTACTTACGTACTTATATACTTACTTACTTACTCATTCACTTATTTACTTACTTCCTTACTTCCTTCCTTACTTACTTACTTAATTTCTTACTTACTTACTTACTTACTTACTTATTTACTTACTTAGTTACTTACTTACATACTTTCTTACTTACTTACTTACTAACTTACTAACTTAAAATAAAAAAGCTGATTTGGAACTTTTAATAAATAATGAAGAACCAGACATAATTGCAGGTTCCGAAACATGGCTTAGCCCAGATATTTACAACACAGAGATATTCAATAATAATTATGAAATTTTTAGGAAAGATAGGTCAGACAGGCATGGAGGAGTCTTACTAGCCATAAAATCTACCCTAATAGCTGAAGAAATTAAATTAGAACCTCAAAATAACATAGAGTCAGTATTTTGTAAAATAAGCAGACCTAATTCCAAACCACTAATTGTAGGCAGTGTTTACAGACCACCAAACTCAACATCAGAGTACATGTCTGATCTGTGTAATCAGCTGACAAGTATTGAAACTAAATATAAAAATGCTATAATTTGGATAATGGGGGACTTCAACCTCCCTGATATAAATTGGAATAGCTACTCAATAGAAAAGCACCAAAACACAAAAGAAATAAATGAAATGTTTATCAATACCATCCAAAATCTAAACTTAGACCAAATTAATAAAAAACCAACAAGAAACCATAATATACTAGATTTATTTTTAACGAACAGACCAGGACTAGTATTAGATTATGAAATAATCCCTGGACTTTCAGATCATGATATTGTCAGAGTAAATAACAAAATAAAAATCCAAATTAGCAAGAAACCTAAAAGAATAATTTATCTCTGGAATAAATGTAACACAACAGAACTACATCAAGCAGCAATAAAATTCCAAACCAATTTTCTTACTAAATACAATATAGATAGTCCAGTTGAAGATATTTGGCAATTTATAAAAACCAACTTAAAAGCAATAATGGCTGACTCTGTGCCAACAAAACAAACATCAAATAAAATTAACAAATGTTGGTTTAACACTAAACTAAAGAAACTGTGTAAACAAAAAGAAAATCTATTCAAAAAGTTTAAGGCAACTAATTCAATTAGACTACATAAAAAATACCTAAAAATTAAACATTTAACTCAGAAACTAAGCAGACAGCTGCAGAATGAATATGTAAACAATGTAATTTCTAAAGATAATAATAAAAACTTATGGTCCTACATTAAATCAAGAAAAATGGACACTACAGGCATAGCTCCACTAAAAGGCCAAAACAACAAAACTTATAATGATAATGAAACTAAAGCTAATATCCTAAACACACACTTTGCATCATCTTTTTCAAATCCAGGTGACAAAGAAATATTCATAAATTTAAACAAACTAGAAGAGATAGGAAATATAAATGTAGATGAAAAAGGCATTAAACAACTCCTAACCAACTTAAAAGTAAACAAAGCTTCTGGTCCAGATGAAATACCAGCAAGACTGCTTAAAGAACTAACTAATGAAATATCTCCAATCTTTAAAATACTTTTTCAGGCCTCTCTAAACCAGGGCAAAGTGCCCAAAGATTGGAAATTAGCCAATGTAACCCCCCTTTTCAAAAAAGGAGATAAATCTGACCCCGGAAATTATAGACCTGTTTCTCTAACAAGCATAACATGTAAATTACTTGAACATATAATATATAGTAGTATAGTAAATCATCTAGACAAACTAAATGCACTGTGCCCACACCAACATGGCTTCAGGAAAAATAGATCATGTGAGACTCAATTGATAGGCTTAATAGATGACTTGTCTAAGGGATTAGATAATAACAACCAAATTGATGCTATATTACTAGATTTTTCAAAAGCATTTGATAAAGTTCATCATTCTAGTCTTCTTAAAAAACTTAAATACTTTGGCATCTCTGGTCCCTTACATCAGTGGATTCAGGACTTTCTTATAGGCAGAGAACAAACAGTGATAATAAATGGCTCTAGGTCATCACCAATAACAGTAAACTCAGGAGTTCCACAAGGAACTGTTCTAGGGCCCCTACTATTTCTAATTTACATTAATGATCTGCCAAATTGCATCAACACAGGCACAAAAGTAAGATTATTTGCTGATGATTGCATAATTTATAGAATAATAAAGACAGGAAAAGATAGTGAACTTTTACAAAAAGACCTAGATGAACT
>CASBPS010000198.1:0-38374 GCA_949126835.1 Anisus vortex
CAGGTGAGTCAGTGACTGATTCTTCAATAACTATATGGAGCAGGTGAGTCAGTGACTGATTCTTCAATAACTATATGGAGCAGGTGAGTCAGTGACTGATTCTTGGATACAAAATAATCTCATTATTTCTATCACTTATTTGAATGAGAATTGTTTTCATTGAGTCTTGAATGCAAAATAATCTCCTAATTTCTAGCACTTATTAGAATTAGAGAATGGTTTTCCAAACATCGATTAAAAATTTGTTTTGCTAATGAACAAAAAAAATAACTGAGCAGTCCAAATTTTTTGATTATTGCCTTAAAGCTGTTTTTTTCTGCCACCTATGTTTTCATTTTTTTTTCTATTAATGTAATATTTCTAGTTTAAAAATTATTGCACACAAAAAATAATAGAGGTTTCCCGTATGTATGTAGGGAAATTGTTTTAATTCGCCAAAATACTTATATGAACTTTGTGGAGTAAAACAAGTTTTAATTCGGTAAAATACTTTACGAACTTTGGTGATTAACACAAGTTTTAATTTGGTACAATAATACAAGGAAGTCTAGTGAGTAAAAATGTTTTTGTAAGTTAAAATTCTTCCGGTAATTATGAAGAAAATTAAAAGTTTTCATAATGTGAGCTTCTATTGTGTATGGGGTGAGTTTAAAAGTTTTCAAGAAACACAGTCAACAACATTCATTATTTACTTTTGACATAAAACAAGAAAGAAAGTAAAATGTTAACCTTTCTTTCAAATATTCAACTCTACAGTCTTTTGTTAACACTTAAGTCTTTAAAAAGTAAAGTTAACATTGTTCTCTTTAAGTACGTGAGGTAAAGTTAACAATGTTGTCTTTCAAGTACTTGGGGCTCAGTTAGAAGCTTCCTACTATTCTTATATTGATAGCTTATTGTGTGCACGAATATTGACAAACTAGTGGAGCCGCGGACACATGCCTTCACACAATAGTTATGTATTTCTAAAGGTAAATAGCGCAATCAACAATTTAAAAACTAACAAACAGCATACAGTAAACCTCTTACGATATAAACCAACAATAAACTAAATAGATATACACAAAAGTCGCGAAAACCGAAAGCCCATTAAATTGAGTATAATTGTAGCCGTAACGGGATGTGCTCGGCTCATATTGTTTAACAAGCAGGATTTACTACACATACTCCCCAAACGAATTGTATGTTTTATCGTGTCCATTTCTAGCCGTCAAATTTCGTTTTTATTTTCTTTCCATTTTCTATGTCTGACCATACCGGGTGAACAGTTATTTATTTCAACTTTCAGTAACAATCACGATCGACCCAAACCCTAACACTAAAAGATATTGTTATAACAACCTACACGTATTAATATATTGATACTAATTTGTTTTATAAGTTAAAAAAAAAGTAATTTTTTTGCCTACATAAATGAACTATGTAGGCCTACTAACATCGAATTATTTTCAATTATAGAATATGACCTATTTTGTAAATGGAGTAATATTATTTATTATCGATTCGTCCTAGTCCTATAGATCTATTCGTCATATATATATATATATTCGTCCTAGTCCTAAGGATCTATTCGTCCTAGTCCTATAAATCTATTTGTCCAAGTCCTATAGATCTATTCGTCCTTGTCCTATAGATCTATTTGTCCTAGCTGTATAGATCTAATTGTCCTAGTCCTATAGATCTATTTGTCCTAGTCCTATAGATCTATTCGTCCTAGTCATATAGATCTATTCGTCCTAGTCCTATAGATCTATTTGTCCTAGTAATATAGCTCTTTTTGTCCTAATTCTATAGATCTATTTGTCCTAGTGATATAGATCTGTTTGTCCTAGTCATATAAATCTATTTGTTTTAGTGCTATAGCTCTTTCTGTTTGTCCTACTACTATAGATCTATTTGTCCTAGTCCTATAGATGTATTCGTCATAGTCCTATAGATCTTTTTGTCCTAGAACTATAGCTATTTTTGTCCTAGTCCCATAGATCTAATTGTCCTAGTGCTATAGCTCTTTTTGTCCTATAGATCTATTTGTCCTAGTTCTATAGCTCTTTTTGTCCTAGTCATTTAGATCTTTTCGTCTTAGTCCCAAAGATCTTTTCGTC
The DNA here is from genome assembly GCA_949126835.1 of Anisus vortex. NCBI lineage: Eukaryota > Metazoa > Mollusca > Gastropoda > Planorbidae > Anisus > Anisus vortex. Next base: position 2,103 of record CASBPS010000198.1, read on the forward strand.
TTAGTCCCATAGATCTATTCGTCCTAGTCCTATAGATCTGTTCGTCCTAGTCCTATATATCTATTCGTCCTAGTCCTATATATCTATTCGTCCTAGTCCTATAGATCTATTCGTCCTAGTCCTATAGATCTATTCGTCCTAGTCCTACAGATCTATTCGTCCTAGTCCTATAGATCTATTCGTCCTAGTCCCATAGATCTATTTGTCCTAGTCCTATAGATCTATTCGTCCTAGTCCTATAGATCTATTCGTCTTAGTCCCATAGATCTATTCGTCCTAGTCCTATAGACATCTAAGAAAACAGGTTATGTTAAACAGCGTGTGACAGAAATTGAATCAATGAAAGCCTAGTCGGTCGGGAAAAATGACAAGAACAATGTCAGCAATAAATTATAATCAAAGCATTTTACTATCTTAAACAGAGTGACATCATGGGCTAGCTTTTATGGGCCGTTTTTTTTTTAGTTCTTGAACTAAAGTCCAACATATTTGTTAATTTAAAGTTTTGTCTTCAAATGACTTATTATATTGATCAGGGGAAATGGTTCAGCTCTCTTTTTCATGTCAGTAATTGTAAAGTCACTATTCAGTGTATTTATGAAGTCAATATTCAGTGTATTTATGAAGTCAGTATTCAGTGTATTTATGAATTCATTATTCTGTATATTTATGATGTCAGTAGCCTATTCAGTGTATTTATGAAGTCAGTAATCAGTGTATTTATAAAGTCACTATTCAGCGTATTTATGAAGTCAATATTCAGTGTTTTTGTGAAGTCAGTATTCAGTGTATTTGTGAAGTCCGTATTCACTGTATTTGTGAAATTAGTATTCACTGTATTTGTGAAAGTGTTCAGTGTATTTGTGAAGTACTTAGACCTATTCAGTATGTTTGTTAAGTTAGTTTTTATTTATTGTATTGGTGTATTTAATCTGTTTTTATGTGTGTGTGTGATGTACTGTTAATCTTATTTTTTCGGTAGTTAATTTGTTCTCTCAGTAGGCCCTATTCAGGCATTGTGTTACTTTCCAATGATTCTGTATGCTAAGTTGAATATATATAAATATATAAATATATATATATATATATATATATATATATATATATATATATATATATATCATATATATATATATCAAAATATATATATATATGTTTAACAGAAATGCAAGTAATTCAATTAAAGCTAGTCTTTTACTGTATAGTAAAGTATTGCTGGTTCGTTAAGACTGTTTGGCATGAACTTTTCTTGACTAGGTAACGTTAGACACCTGAGTGTCACATCAAGGTGTTGAAGTGGACTGAAGAGCCGTACATGTAAAAGTGTAGTCTATATTTCATTTACTGAATCGGGTCAAACCGACATTTTGGACATTTGAGTCGTTTCAATTTGTTGTTGAACGAAATCGTGTAAGTTTTTAAACTTCCCTGAAGTAGAGAACTAATACTAGTAAGCTGTATATAATAAGTTATAAACTTCCCTGAAGTAGAGAACTAATACTAGTAAGCTGTATATAATAAGTTATAAACTTCCCTGAAGTAGAGAACTAATACTAGTAAGCTGTATATAATAAGTTATAAACTTCCCTGAAGTAGAGAACTAATACTAGTAAGCTGTATATAATAAGTTATAAACTTCCCTGAAGTAGAGAACTAATACTAGTAAGCTGTATATAATAAGTTATAAACTTCCCTGAAGTAGAGAACTAATACTAGTAAGCTGTATATAATAAGTTATAAACTTCCCTGAAGTAGAGAACTAATAGGGGAACCTGGGGTAAAACGAGATACTTAAGGGAAAAAACCCTGTCGTATCAAAGATAACATTGACATGTAAACGACATTTTGTGTACTGAACAAGCAAGTAGTGGACAACAATGTCACAAAAAAAAAAAAAAAGAGATTTGTTAGTTTCAACAGAGACACAAATGATTTGTTGGGCTAACCGTATTTTCCCGTTTTGCCCCATGCCTGGGGTAAAACGAGACATACTATGGGGGTATGCTAAATCAAATGTCAGTCGTCGCAGAGTTCACAAACGAAAACTGGGGCTATGTTTCTTTCATCCAGACCTGCACAGCTGTAGTGTGCCCGCATGTTACAGTCACCTTGACAGGCTACCCAGTTTTCTGCACTCTCAGAGTAGGGGAACCTGGGGTAAAACGAGATACTTAAGGGAAAAAACCCTGTCGTATCAAAGATAACATTGACATGTAAACGACATTCTGTGTACAGAACAAGCAAGTGGTGGACAATAATGACACAACAAAAAAAAAGATGAGATTTGTTTGTTTCAAAAGAAACACAAATGATTTATTGAGTTAACCGTATTTACCCATTTTGCCCCATTGTTTTGTCCTGTTTTACCCCACCATAACCTTGTTCACAAAGCCTCCAAACCACACACTGCCCTGCTTAAGTAGGTCAAACTTATATTATATTACCATTGCCCACAGAAATATCTATCAGAATGTTAATTCTGGTATGACAAATCTGTATTTTTTTCTTAATGAACACATTTGCATCATAACCATAAAAAATAGATCAAAATATATAAAATTGAAATATTTGCCTCTCACTGACGCACGCAACTCAACCAAGCAAAACAGATTTTGCCGACAAGGCAGTATCACGTGATCACTTTATTAGTCTCATTGCTAAAGAGCTCCGACTTTCTGTTTTTCAGTAATTCGTGTGTCTCGTTTTACCCCGCTATCTCAATTTACCCCAGTTTCTCCTATATTTAATAAACGGAATTTTATCTCACGGTTGAAAACTCCATAACACCATAAACAAGAAATATTTGTCTCTGATGTGTGAATTTTTATTATGGTATATATAATTCATGTATATATTTCAGAGGTCACCAGTTTCTATGGTAGGCTATTATGTTGTTAGCACATTTCCTAGCTGCCTTTTCTTTCCCATTAAGCAGAGTTCACCAGTTTCTATGGGCTGTTGCCCACATTGTTTCCTCCCCACCGATTATAAATGGCTCTCGCCAGCTTTAAGGCCGATGGGTACAGTACCATCTCACAACCGTCGATTTTGAAACTCAATCTCTGTAAATTTGAGGTGAGTTGATCACATTTTTTTACATGATCTTTGCCAGCTTTCCGTCTGTACTACGGACTGCTAAGTAATGTATCTGGAAACGGAAACCAATCGCGCTGGGTCTCTAGCCTTTGCTGTTTAGGATTTGCTTATATATTTGCCAGGCTTAACCGTCACTGTGAGGTGGCACTGTAAGCATTGATTGTGTACGGCATATATCAGAGGTGCCAACCAGAGCAGTTGTATAGGCACTGATCGTGTACGGCATGTATCAGAGCAGTTTAGACCAAACCGGGAAAATTCCATGAGTTTTACTGTAATGGGATGCCGTCAGACAACGCTGATCTTGTATAATTAGTAGGACACTCAGATTTGTGAAAGACTTGTGAAAATGTATATAAGTTCAGCTATAGATGATAAACAATTACTTGGAAATATAATTTGTCACAAAATCTATAAGCATTGGTAGTTCAAAAATAGCTTGCCAAAAAATGAAGGATAAATAAGAATAAAAAAACAAACAAGGAAAAACCCAACGAAACACAAAACAAACGAAAGGGAAACTTTAGCTAACAAAGAGAACATAAAAATTGTGTTTGTTTAAATAGGAATGTGTGTAAGTGTAGCATTCTTTAAGAAATAATGTGTGTAAGTGTAGCATTCTTTATCAACTTAATGTGTGTAAGTGTAGCATTCTTTAAGAAATAATGTGTGTAAGTGTAGCATTCTTTATCAACTTAATGTGTGTAAGTGTAGCATTCTTTAAGAAATAATATGTGTAAGTGTAGCATTCTCTATCAAATTAATGTGTGTAAGTGTAGCATTCTTTATCAACTTAATGTGTGTAAGTGTAGCATTCATTATCAACTTTATGTGTGTAAGTGTAGAATTCTTTAAACAATAACATGTGTAAGTGTAGCATTCTTTATCAACTTAATGTGTGTAAGTGTAGCATTCTTTAAGAAATAATGTGTGTAAGTGTAGCATTCTTTAAGAAATAATGTGTGCAAGTGTAGCATTCTTTATCAACTTAATGTGTGTAAGTGTAGCATTCTTTAAGAAATAATGTGTGTCAGTGTAACATTCTTTATCAACTTAATGTGTGTAAGTGTAGCATTCTTTATCAACTTAATGTGTGTAAGTGTAGCATTCTTTATCAACTTAATGTGTGTAAGCGTAGATTTCTTTATCAACCTAATGTGTATAAGTGTAGCATACTATAAAAAGAGAAATATGTACAGACGAATTGGTATCCGAATGCAACATTTAATGTATTGGTAACAAGCCTACAACATTGTATACTAATGTATTGGTAATAAGCCTACAACATTGTATACTAATGTATTGGTAATAAGCCTACAACATTGTATACTAATGTATTGGTACTAAGCCTACAAAATTGTATACTAATGTATTGGTAATATGCCTACAACATTGTATACTAATGTATTGGTACTAAGCCTACAAAATTGTATACTAATGTATTGGTACTAAGCCTACAAAATTGTATACTAATGTATTGGTAATAAGCCTACAACATTGTATACTAATGTATTGGTAATAAGACTGCAAAGTTGTAATCTAGATCTAGTGAATTGGTTTGCGCTAATGTATTTTAGTTTATTGGTAATAGTACTAATAGGCCTGCAATATTGTATTCTAGTGTATTAGGCCTGCAATATTGTTTTCTAATTTAATAGACAACATTGTATTGTAATGTAGGCCTATTGGTATTAGGCCTACAATATTGTATTCTATTATATTCATGAAAAAAATATGTCAATATTATTATGGCTTCACTAAATACCAAGCCGAAATGTAACTGAATAGCCTACTGTAACTTAATGAGGTAAATTAGTAAAATGTTCTAATGGTCATAATTTCAAATGTAAGTTTACCTGACGGCGATTATTTCCATATTGCTCCTTCTGTTATAATTAATGGTAGAAATTACTTAACGAAATTTAGAATATGTAGTAGACTAATAATATTATACCATTTACAAATTCAATACATGTCTTTGCATATTTTTTACGAGTATTTCTTTAAATTTCTGTATTTATAACAGCCATTGCCTATTACTTATGTTTTAAATCTGCTCTATTTCTTGTATATCGAGTATATCCAAATAGTGCCGCAATTTAAGCGTTCCTGCTAAAAGGACAAAACATTCTGGTTTATTGTAACCCCTGGCATACAATTCTATAGCGTGATTTTTTGTCTGACAATAAACATTGACGGCATTCTTTGCACTTATTGCAAGTAGGTTTTTAAAAATGTGTACATTTTAGATCTCTAAATGGAAGTAATCAAGTGGTTTTGGTTGGGGAATTTCCTATTCATGGCTGAAAACAGAGAATATACTAATACATAATCATAATATATCTAATAATAGTCTATGCTGAAAAAACATTTGTATACATAGCACAGTAAAGCTTTCAAGTTATTTTTTAAAAACTCTTTCATTTCTCAAGGTCATTCAATTTTTAAGTATGTTATGGACGCCGTCAGGTTCGGAAAGGATAAGATCTAAAAATAACTTCTGGCATTGATGTTTACACTTACCTCAGTTGGTGACGAATTAACTTTGTTTATTTTCTCGTCAACTTTTGGCTCTTCTTTGATAAGTTTCGTACAGAAGAGTTCTTCAAATTTGTTGTACTTTACAGGTATGGCATCATCCATTGAATTCACATCTCCCCAAATACTGTTTTCTAAGAAGAAGAAATCATCTCATGTCACTAGTCACTATTGAATTCACATCTCCCCAGATACTATTTTCTAAGAAGAAGAAATCATCTCATGTCACTAGTCATGTGCTATTAGTAATGTGTTAAAAAAACAAAAAACAATTACAAGCAACAGTTCATAGAAAAAATATTTTTAACACGCTATTCCTGCTAATATAGACAATGATAGATGAGTAGTTCCCAAATAACATTTCCCACTTATAGCGCCAGCTTTGACGTTAATTTATTTTTCATGGCGCCATTCTTTAATTAAATATTACATTTTAACACATTAAATTCCAAAAGGAAAAAAAAATCAATATAAAACCATTTGCAATATTCCGCGGTGGCTATGTAAACACGTAGGCCTAGGTACATGGCCACTCTTTGAGAACCATTGTTGAAAATTATTGAATAAGAAAATAATTATTTCTCTTCTAAGGTAAATAACTATACTGTGCGTCAATGACTATGTATCAATGACAATGTATAAAATGACTATTTATCAATGACAATGTATCAATGACAATGAATCAATGACTATAAAAATGACTATAAATTAATGACTATGTATCAATGACTATAAAAATGACTATAAATGAATGACTATGTATTAAAAACTATGTATCAATGACTCTGTATCAATGACCATGTATCAATGATTTTTTTATCAATGACTATGTATCAATAACTATGTATCAATGACTATGTATCAATGATCATGTATCAATGACTTTGTATGTCACTATGTATCAATGACTACGTATGTCACTATGAATCAATAAGAATATTATCTATCAATGACTTGGTATCAATGACATGTATCAATGGCTATGTATCAACGTCTATACATCATTGACTATGTCTCAATGACTTTGTATCAATGACTATGTATCAATAACTATGTATTAATGACTATTTACCAACGATTATGTTTCAATGACTATGTATCAATGACTGTGCATCAATGACTATGTATCAATGACTGTGCATCAATGACTGTGTATCAATGACTGTGTATCAATGACTATGTATCAATGGCTTTGTATGTCACTATGTATCAATGCCTATGTGTGTCACAATTATCAATAACAATGTATCAAAGGCTATGTATCAACGTCTATAGATCATTGACTAAGTTTCAACGACTATGTATCAATGCCTATGTATATCACTATGTATCAATAACTAAGTATGAATGACTATGTATCAACGACTATGTATCAATGACTATGTATCAATGACTATGTATCAATGACTTTGTATCAATGACTTTGTATCAATGACTAAGCTTACGTATTAGTGAGTTTAACTTTCAAATAAATGATCATATTAAACATGTGACTAAATTCTAGGCATTCTATGAGTGAAATTCTAGCAAGCGGGTTACAGTACTGGAACAGTCCATGTCATTTTGACGCAACTTCTATAGCGTGGCGCATCCGGAAGTTTCAGCGCGAATAAATTATTTCACACATTAGCCTAATTACTTCTTTTGAGAAAAAAAGATTATTTTAACATGACTGTAACAAAATGAAACCGATATAAATTAAAATAAAAGAATGTAATGTAATAATGTAATGTAACATTTATCTAGTCAGATTATTTTGTTCACAAATTGTTTGCAATTCGCTTTTTTCTTTTTATGCCTTTTATGGATCCATTAAAGAGTCATCTGAAGTAATCCAAGTATTACATGACGTCACTAACTGTGTAGATGTGAAGAAAAGCAATAACTCTGTTGTCGTGTCCCCTTTATTTTATATGTTAGGCCTAAATATAAAGAGTCAGGTTAAAAGAAAGGCGCCATAATGGTGGCGCATAGAGCAAAAAAAAATACCATAACACGATCCAACTAAACCCATAGAACGATCCAACTAAACCCATAGCACGATCAAACTAAACCCATAGAACGATCCAACTAAACCCATAACACGATCAAACTAAACCCATAACACGATCCAACTAAACCCATAGCACGATCCAACTAAACCCATAACACGATCCAACTAAACCCATAGCACGATCCAACTAAACCCATAACACGATCCAACTAAACCCATAGCATTATCCAACTAAACCCATAGCATTATCCAACTAAACCCATAACACGATCCAACTAAACCCATAGCACGATCCAACTAAACCCATAACACGATCCAACTAAACCCATAGCATTATCCAACTAAACCCATAGCATTATCCAATTAAACCCATAACACGTTCCAACTAAACCCATAGCATTATCCAACTAAACCCATAGCATTATCCAACTAAATCTATAGCATTATCCAACTAAACCTATAGCATTATCCAACTAAATCTATAGCATTATCCAACTAAACCTATAGCATTATCCAACTAAATCTATAGCATTATCCAACTAAACCCATAGCATTATCCAACTAAACCTATAGCATTATCCAACTAAATCTATAGCATTATCCAACTAAATCTATAGCATTATCCAACTAAACCTATAGCATTATCCAACTAAATCTATAGCATTATCCAACTAAATCTATAGCATTATCCAACTAAATCTATAGCATTATCCAACTAAACCTATAGCATTATCCAACTAAACCCATAGCATTATCCAACTAAATCTATAGCATTATCCAACTAAATCTATAGCATTATCCAACTAAACCTATAGCATTATCCAACTAAACCTATAGCATTATCCAACTAAATCTATAGCATTATCCAACTAAACCCATAGCATTATCCAACTAAATCTATAGCATTATCCAACTAAACCCATAGCATGATCCAACTAAATCCATAGTGTCATGTATTAATAGCGCCCATCGCTCTCTCTCACCGCGAGTTTTGTGGGAGGTACTAAGCCTAGACTGTTCTAAGAATCCACTCTTGTGCCGACCTCAAATTCTCGGAATACCTAGGAATAGTTTATTATTTCTCGTACAAAGGCGTTCATGTTAAGACTATCATTTTTATTATGAGTTTTGTAATGATACCATTATTTCTACCCCTCCCAGTAATAGGTTTGTTCCCCGCTCTCCTCCGCGAGTATTTAAGGCTAGGCAGCCAGTGGTTTTAGCATAGGCTATAATATACAATATACATGGACCGCTTGCTTTAGTATGTCTGCTATACGATGACTTGAAACACTGATTTTCGGAATTCTCGATTCCCGAAGAACCGGGTTAAGAGTTAAAATACATTGCAATATCAATATGATTTGTTCTTACTGGAGTTTTCAATTATTGACGTCACGTCCTTTTGTTACAGGAAATTACATGTCATCAAAAATGGAATTATAAATCCCTCCTACCCCTCGTGAAAAAACTAACAAAATAAAACATTTAAGTTCTAATATTGAATAAATTAGTTCAAAATTATGTTTAATATTTTGTTTAAATTATTTTAATAGCATTCTGGTACTGAATTCGAATATTAAAATAATTTGTTTGACATGCAAACCTAATCGGTTGGTCTTTAGCCAAAAAAATGTATTTTACAGATGCATTATAATTGCTTTACAGAAGTAGAGGAAAAAAATTATCCTACATCCTACATATCTCGTAGTCTGTTAGACCGTTGGGGCGCCACAGATGACATGTAAACCAGCCTCCTCCATTCCTCCCGTCTCTCAGCCGTTCTCATTGCCTATAATAGCCTCATTGCCTATAATAGCCTCATTGCCTATAATAGCCTCATTGCCTATAATAGTCTCATTGCCTATAATAGTCTCATTGCCTATAATAGTCTCATTGCCTATAAGAGTCTCATTGCCTATAATAGTCTCATTGCCTATAATAGTCTCATTGCCTATAATAGTCTCATTGCCTATAATAGTCTCATTGCCTATAATAGTCTCATTGCCTATAATAGTCTCATTGCCTATAATAGCCTCATTGCCTATAATAGTCTCATTGCCTATAAGAGTCTTATTGCCTATAATAGTCTCATTGCCTATAATAGTCTCATTGCCTATAATAGTCTCATTGCCTATAATAGTCTCATTGCCTATAATAGTCTCATTGCCTATAAGAGTCTTATTGCCTATAATAGTCTCATTGCCTATAATAGCCTCATTGCCTATAAGAGTCTCATTTTCTATAAGAGTCTTATTGCCTATAATAGTCTCATTGCCTATAATAGTCTCATTGCCTATAATAGTCTCATTGCCTATAATAGTCTCATTGCCTATAATAGTCTCATTGCCTATAAGAGTCTCATTGCCTATAATAGTCTCATTGCCTATAAGAGTCTCATTGCCTATAATAGTCTCATTGCCTATAATAGTCTCATTGCCTATAATAGTCTCATTGCCTATAATAGTCTCATTGCCTATAAGAGTCTTATTGCCTATAATAGTCTCATTGCCTATAATAGTCTCATTGCCTATAATAGTCTCATTGCCTATAATAGTCTCATTGCCTATAATAGTCTCATTGCCTATAAGAGTCTCATTGCCTATAATAGTCTCATTGCCTATAAGAGTCTCATTGCCTATAATAGTCTCATTGCCTATAATAGTCTCATTGCCTATAATAGTCTCATTGCCTATAATAGTCTCATTGCCTATAATAGTCTCATTGCCTATAATAGTCTCATTGCCTATAATAGTCTCATTGCCTATAATAGTCTCATTGCCTATAATAGTCTCATTGCCTATAAGAGTCTCATTGCCTATAATAGTCTCATTGCCTATAAGAGTCTCATTGCCTATAATAGTCTCATTGCCTATAATAGTCTCATTGCCTATAATAGTCTCATTGCCTATAATAGTCTCATTGCCTATAAGAGTCTCATTGCCTATAATAGTCTCATTGCCTATAATAGTCTCATTGCCTATAATAGTCTCATTGCCTATAATAGTCTCATTGCCTATAAGAGTCTCATTGCCTATAATAGTCTCATTGCCTATAATAGTCTCATTGCCTATAATAGTCTCATTGCCTATAATAGTCTCATTGCCTATAAGAGTCTCATTGCCTATAATAGTCTCATTGCCTATAATAGTCTCATTGCCTATAATAGTCTCATTGCCTATAAGAGTCTTATTGCCTATAATAGTCTCATTGCCTATAATAGTCTCATTGCCTATAATAGTCTCATTGCCTATAATAGTCTCATTGCCTATAAGAGTCTCATTGCCTATAATAGTCTCATTGCCTATAATAGTCTCATTGCCTATAATAGTCTCATTGCCTATAAGAGTCTCATTGCCTATAATAGTCTCATTGCCTATAATACGAATAGTAAAACCGTTTCTCTATTGTTTGAACAGGTAAAACAACAATAACTTACTAATGACATGTACAGCTGGAACTTTATTCCAGATAAAGTGTTTCATTTTACAGCTGGGATCTGGAGTTTTGATTGTGTCCACAACAGGTATAGGAGATAACTGAGGCACAATACTGGAGGGTAATCTAAGACCTGGTACTGGGGGCGGTGGAGGAGGACATGGAACAGGGGGAGGTGGTGGAGGTGGACATAAAGAAGAGCCCCCAAAGGGTGGCGGCGGTGGAGGTGGACCTACTGAAAAGCCACCGAAGGGTGGAGGTGGAGGCGGGGGTGGTGGGGGAGCAGATGTTGTAGGTACAGCTGCCTCTGAAAGTTCGGGTCTAGTGCCGCTGAGTATGGCTGACTTTCTCTGCAACCTTGAGGAAGATCCTTGAGAGGAGGGCACACTTTCCTGGTAAATAGTAAAAATAGGTCATAATATTTGGCATTTGTATAAATAGTTTATGTAAAAAGTTGTTCGGTAAATAGATCATAATACTAAGCATTTGTATAAATAGTTTGTTTGTGTATAAATTGTTCAGAAAATAGATCATAATACTTGGCATTTGTATAAATAGTTTGTTTATGTATAAATTGTTCAGTAAATAGGTCATAATACTTGGCATTTGTATACATAATTTATTTATGTATAAATTGTTCAGTAAATAGTTCATACTATTTGGTATTTGTATTAACAGTTTGTTGGTGTATAAACTGTGGGTATATAATAGATGGGAATCGAACTTCCTTTTAGAAATTCGAATTCGGTTCGATAACATCTAAAGTTCAGGTTTCAATTATGGAGCGTAACTAGCCTAAAGCCTTGAGCTAAAACAATAATAATTATATCTTTTAAAATTAATTGTAAATTTTATTGTAAAGAATAACAAAAAAATTTATTAATGCATCTATCTTTTCTCAAACATCCTAACATATGGGAGACTGTAAACAGGGGAGAGGTGCAGATATTACACCCCATTAAGGACCTTAGATGTCCAAGCACTATGTGTGGATTTCCCCTTTTGGGCCTTTTGGCACTAGAACCAGTTTCAACGAAATCCGAGGCAATAGAAAAATAAAACGACGAAAACCTAAACCGAAAACGAAAACCTAAACCGGCAATACCCAAACGAAAACTGAGTTTTGACTGAATACATTTCTGCAGCACTTTTCTTTGTCATTTTGATTTTTATAACAACTAGATCTTGACAAAGCACGAAATAAATTGCTGCACAGAAACACACATTAATTTTTATTATAGCTATTTGAGTTAGAGTATAATGAATTATTGAAAGCTAACTTAATGTCATGAATCTCGATCCACAAGGAAAGACAAACGAGTGCTGATACATTAGCTGGAGTTCAAGAATAAATCCGCATATAGTATTGTAGCTTCAATCTAATGTGGAACTAGCTGAAGACAAGTGCTATTGGTGCTGCATGCAATACAATCTACAAACCATTTGATGAACACACCATTGTTTGCACGGCAACATCCACATGTCTTCTTTGTGATTTAGCATCTTCCATCAATTTGTCTGCTTTGACAGCACCTTCAATCGCCTGTTGAGCTAATTTCTCTATTAGGATCCATGTGCTTTCACTGATAGTATTAGAAAAAAAAAATGAAAGGCAAAAATAATGCAAGGCCTACATTTTAAACAGACTTCTTGTCAATCTTATTACACGCATTACATCTTGCAGAGCTATCACAGCTATCACTTGTTTTATGCAATTCTTCTATAGAGAATGAATACTATTTAAACGCGGTTCTGATTTCATAAATATATTTAGCACTCAACATGAGCAACTTGTATAATAGGCTGATGGGGATGACCAAGCTTTACATTTCTAAGCTTATCTTAAATGTTACAAAGGATCCTTCTATAATACAGTAAATAATTTGCGCCCTGCGCTTATTCGTGGTTTAAGTCTAGACTTGCATTTTTATTATGGTTTTAAATGATGTTAATTGTTGGTAGGCTCAGACAACACAGTCCATGTCCGGATGCCACTCAGAAAGAAAGGGAACTTGTATGCTTAAATGTAAATTGAACATCTGAATACCTGGATACACATAGTCTCTTAGCACTTACTTTAGAATACTTGTATAGGGTTGCCATCCGTCCCGATATATCGGGACTGTCACCGTTATTGACCTTCTTGTCCCGACATCTCGACAAGATCAAATTTTGTCCCGATTTTGCAAGAGACTGTTACGAGCTTGGCTCAAAAACTGAAATAACGCCACCTGTTAGCGCAACATGTAAATGCAGCCTCAGTTTTTTTTATGTCAACAAGTTTATGTTGACAAGGTGGTCTCACAGATTGCATTTTGCGTTTCCTGTATCGTCGATGCAAGTACCTTCTAGATCTAGCGCCTTCATTCGAGAAAATACCAGACTGACTGGCATGGAGTTTTATAAATAAATGGGAAAAAAGACTTGCTGAAAAAGGTCAAATCTTCCGAAAAATATGATGTACTAACTACTTCTGTCGCAACAAGTTCCACTCATTGTGTTCTAAATAAAAAGTAATTATATTAAATCACATTTTTACTTCATTTTTACACCCCCATCTCAGAGCGTCCCGACGAGGTTCCGGCTAGAAATGGCAACCCTATACTTGTATTCTTTACTTACTAAAAGACTTTGCTATAAATATAGTCTAAATGTAGTTTAACATAATTATAGGTATAAGTGCAGGGCGCAAATTATTTACTGGATTATAGAAGGATCGTTTGTAACATTTAAGATAAGCCTAGAAATTAGGTTTTGTTATTGTAATGAAGAAAAGTGGGCTCACTTACCCTGATGGATTATTAGGATCTATCTGATACAGACTATACAAAATTGACAGTAGAGAAAGTCCGAGGGTTGAATCATTCACCTAAAATTGTACAGAATAAACTTTCTATTGTATATACTTGATGAACATTCAAATAAATAACATGTAAAATGTCAAACTAAATTATGTTCATGCTTTATTGTTAGTGTTGATGATCTTGTGATAATGTTAGCCATGTCAGCCTACCTTGTTATAGATGGCTTTAAATAATTCATGATCTTGTGATAATGTTAGCCATGTCAGCCTACCTTGTTATAGATGGCTTTAAATAATTCAAAGTGACTGTTGATGTCGATTGTTTCCTTGTTCGACTCTACCATGGCTTCAGTGTCAGCAGAAAGTTCTTCTTCGAATACATCCAACTGAACCTGTAGGTCTCCATCTTTCTCGTCCCTCAAGCAGTTGATGATGTCCAGGATGTTCAGAGCTGCCCGACAGAAACTGGCGTGAAATGGGGAATAGACGGGGGGATAGAACTGGGGTAGGACATTCAGTAATCAACACGAAAACCGTTACTATGGAAACGGATTACGTCTATGTATCAACTTGTGAATACACACATACATACTTGACAAGACTTTGAGGGGTGATCAAAACAGTCCGACATTTCATATTTCACACACACATATATATGTATATATATATATATATATATATATATATATATATATATATATATATATATATATATATATATATATATATATATAAGGAATGTTTACAACTTAAATCATAGTTATAAGACATACACATAGTATTTTAAATGTACTAGCTTAATTAATTAATTGCTATTTTAACTAAAGTATTCTTTTCACATACAATAAAAACAAATTGTTGCTCCATTATTGGTTATAAACATATAAGCTTCATTTCAGAAAAATTTAATCATAAATTAAAACTCATTGTAGGGTGAGTAGATCTTAATCCATACACTTTTTTACAAAACAGTCTTTGCTTTTTCCTTCCCAAAAAGTTTTTATCTATCTATCTATCTATCTATCTATCTATCTATCTATCTATCTATCTATCTATCTATCTATCTATCTATCTATCTATCTATCTATCTATCTATCTATCTATCTATCTATCTATCTATCTATCTATCTATCTATCTATCTATCTATCTATCAATCTTCTTGTAGGTATCTTCCCTGACCCTAACTCAATGAAAACGATTCTTAAAGCCGAGTACCGTTAGTATCTTCTTCTTCTTCTTCTTCTATCCCATAACCCGAGCGAGGGTCGTTGGGGCACCATTTTTTGACAGTTGGATAATTTTGCGCCATTTGTCTCGGTCCTGCGCCGCCCTCTGGGAGTCTGCAAGAGACAAGCCGGTCCACTCCTTGATATCATCATCCCATCGTCTCTTCTGCCTGCCTCTCTTTCTTCCACCTCGCACTGTGCCCTGCAGGATGGTTTTCGCCAGGCCTTCGGATCTTGCCACATGCCCATACCATCAGAGTTTTCTGGATTTAATGGCACTGAGTAGGTCCTCATATGAGGGCCGATGACGTAGGTGATTCGCTCGCGGACAGCCTCATTTGTAACTCGATCTTTGTAGGAGATGTTTAAAATTGTACGTAGGCATCTCATTTCCATGGCTCTGATTCTTTTCTGGAGATCTGTTGTAAGTGTCCATGTTTCACAGCCGTACAGTTAGAGAAGGATAAGCTCACAGCGTCTTAACATTACCCAATGGCATCACACTCACAGAAATGATTTAAAAACAATAACGTCCAAACCTGGTCCGCTGCTGTAGTTTAGCACAGCGACATGGAAAAGAAAGGGAGGGAGGGGGGGCGGCAACTTACTGGAGCGTTAAAACTGTGAGCATTAGAAAGGAATATTTCTTTTAGCTATCCCATAAAGCTTCAGAAGAAAAATTGCAGTGATAGGCCTACTATGCCAAGCTTTCTTTTTGGATAGCATCTACAAAACATGACATTAAGACATGATTATTACATCCTTTTTTTGTGAGTGTGGCGCAAGTAAACGCCCCACAGTAGCCCTACACAAATACAAGACCCAGTCGTGTAGTAGCCCTACACAAATACAGGACCCAGTCGTGTAGTAGCCATACACAAATACAGGACACATTCGTGTAGTAGCCCTACACAAATACAGGACCCAGTTGTGTAGTAGCCCTACACAAATACAGGACCCAGTCGTATATTAGCCATACACAAATACTGGACCCAGTCGTGTAGTAGCCATACACAAATACAGGACCCAGTCGTGTAGTAGCCATACACAAATACAGGGCCTGGTTGTCTAGTAGCCCTACACAAATACAGGGCCTGGTTGTCTAGTAGCCCTACACAAATACAGGGCCTGGTTGTCTAGTAGCCCTACACAAATACAGGACCCAGTCGTCTAGTAGCCCTACACAATTACAGGGCCTGGTTGTCTAGCGGCAGAGCGTTAGATTGACATTACGATAGTTTCTGGTTCAAATCCTGGGATTTTGTTTCCAAGGCTGACATTGATAATAAAAATTTTAACACTGCTTTATTAGTGTCGCGGATGATACCGTCCCTAGTGATGAAACAATTCTAAGCCATTATTATGATTATTTAAATGTTATTCATCACATAGTTATTTGTGCATTGTCACTTGTTATGTTGGCCAATCACTTCAAAACAATAACAACGGGCGCTGGTGGTGTAGGTACTGGTGGGGTATAGAGTACAAACTCGTAGGCCTATATGATAAAACCGGCATCAAATACCTTGGAACTGAACTGATTCACTTAATGTGTTGTTTAGAGGTACTGATATACATGTAAATAGGATATTCATTAACATAGTCATAGTGCTTTTGATATTTGACTTATTTGGGATCTTACCTTCTACAGTTTGTACAAGTTTTTGCCATATGAGTTTAAAAACAATGTTAGTTTCTTTGGCTAATTTACTTAATAAATTGCAAGCAATTTCAAGGGCTTCGCTGTCCATAACAATTTAATTGGACATATTGGGACATATGTTTTCCTTTCACCAAATGGAACCACACCCCTATAAATGACGCCATTCGTTTTCTGGTGGAATTTTTGTGTGTTTCGAGAGTAAACATGGTTCAGCTTTGCGTCATTTGAATTCATCTCCTACTACTATTTATAAATGCTCAATGCGTAATTGTTAATATTTATTGTATCAATTTTTAAGTCCACAATAGCTCAAGTATACAGAATAAAATGCACACGATTTGATTGACTTATTTCAAGTGACCAGCATACAAGACATATGATTTAATTGACTCAGTTGAAGTGAACAGCACACAAGACATATGGTTCAGCTGTCTTAGTTCAAGTGAACAGCACACACGGCATATGGTTCAGTTGTCTTCGTTCAAGTGAACAGCACACAAGACATATGGTTCAGCTGTCTTAGTTCAAGTGAACAGCACAGACGACATATGGTTCAGTTGTCTTCGTTCAAGTGAACAGCGTACAAGACATATGGTTCAGTTGTCTTTGTTCATATTTAACCAGGTAATAAAGAATTGACTGTGCTAGAATGCTCTATTGTTATAAGTACTTAATAAGTACAAAGACTCATAATAAGTAACTAAAGAGTGACAATATTTTAGAAGAAATATTTTGTGTAGCGTTTCTTTCACTAAGTATCGTTGTGTGTATTCGATATATTTTCTTTTGTCTTAGTGTAGAGTTAAGTGGAGTTTATGTCACCTATGTTATTAAACTCTATTCTTCTATTGTTCTAGTCGCTTCTGTGAATAGTAGATATTTATATCAACTCTAGACCATAGAGTAAAGAAGCTTTCAAATAAAAGTTTTCCCTTCACACCATGTTGACCAATATGGAATTCACTAGTTATTTTGGACATGACATATTATAAGGGGATTAAGTGACTAGCACAAAGCTCATCTGCATTAAAAATTATCCAAAAAAAAAGTCATGTAGACAGGGATATCCTTCAGCCCGGGAAAAAATCATGACTTTGAAACCGATATATTTAAAAAAAAATGGTAATCATATTAAAACCTGTAATGTTGAAATAAAAAATAATTTTTTTTTTAAAAAGGTATCTTACATCTAAAATCTGAAGAGAAAAAGATGTAAGAGTTTGAAAGTCAACATTATTTTGTTCTATTCTTTCAACGCCCAAATATAATCATTGGTAGAACTAATATACTTTTGCTTACACTACTGGAATGTAACAGCATGCATTGAAATAGAAATGTAAATAATTCACTACTGGAATGTAACAGCATGCATTGAAATAGAAATGTAAATAATTTACCAACAAATTCATTTCGAATTCGAACTCTGTCTCGAATATTTTCACTGGCTACAATAATAGAGTTGATAAGTGCCATGACTGTTGTTTTGTAGGTTGTAAGATCGGAGTTTCTTAAGTCATTAATCAGAAGACTAAATCTGTACTTTTGTTTTCTCCAAACCTAGACGGAATCACAGAAATAATTTATTCAAATATATTTACATAAACAAGGTATTTATTGAAGCCAATTTACATGTAGACAAAAGTGTTTACATAGTTGTCAAATGGTCATTAAGTACATATTGAATACTTAAGTAATAAATACAATTATAATTTCTTTTTTTAGCCTTGAAGCCATGGCGATAAGTGGCAGTAAAACTTGTATTAAAGAGTATATAATGAGACTGTATATCTAAAACACTACTTGATCTACAGTGCCAATCAATGTTAAGTGTTGACCAATTGTCTAATATGCCAATCAATGTTAAGTGTTGACCAATTGTCTAATATGCCAATCAATGTTAAGTGTTGACCAATTGTCTAATATGCCAATCAATGTTAAGTGTTGACCAATTGTCTAATATGCCAATCAATGTTAAGTGTTGACCAATTGTCTAATATGCCAATCAATGTTAAGTGTTGACCAATTGTCTAATATGCCAATCAATGTTAAGTGTTGACCAATTGTCTAATATGCCAATCAATGTTAAGTGTTGACCAATTGTCTAATATGCCAATCAATGTTAATTGTTGACCAATTGTCTAATATGCCAATCAATGTTAAGTGTTGACCAATTGTCTAATATGCCAATCAATGTTAAGTGTTGACCAATTGTCTAATATGCCAATCAATGTTAAGTGTTGACCAATTGTCTAATATGACCTTACGTGGTAATTCTTACCTTATAACGTTCTAATGCGTCTAGTGTAAGGTAGAATCCATCAGTGGAATACAAACACAATGCAGAGAGAAGTTCAAAGATCTGCATTTTAACGATAACATTATTAGTTTCCATTGCTGTGAACAGAAATAAATAGATTTTGTTAAAACTATCAGCATCACATACCACTGTCCTATACAATCAATGATATTGTTCGTTTAACCCTTCCAGTACCGACCTACTTCTATCTATGCTGCCTTCTGTTCCGCTATATACGCGCCCGGGACTGTAAGGGTTAAGGGATGAAATAAAAATACGTTTTTCTGTAAGTTGTGCGGGATATATACAATTTTGTTTCCTTTATAAGCGACTCGGTGATATTTTTAACTTAGTAATGCCACGATCAAGCATAACATCTATTCTAGACTCAAGATTGCGAAACGAATGAAAAACTTTATTTACGTCATCTACAGCCACATGTACGGTTCATTAATAGTAATTTAGACAATTATGACATCCGTTCACTCACAAAGGACAATATCGTAGAAATTATGGTAGACGGAGTGATGTTGCAAGTTGTAAGCTGTTGCCCAGGAAACGGGTCCGTCCCTCTCCACACTACTGGTAATTCTAAGGCACTCTAATGGAACAGCTTGTTCTGATTCAGTTTGTGACCATTAACGTTGAAGAAGTTGTCGAAAAACTGTTCACTATCAATTTGGCTTAGGAATTTGTATATAATTATTTTATGTCCGATTTTTAGATCATGTCCTAGATGAGTTCCCGATGTTTTACAAGCTCCACTCTGCCCGTGCTGGTATTAGGCTGCTAATGGTCCACATTTATACATTTAAAAAATCATGGTTATTTAAATGAACTAATTAGTGAATACTTCAGGAGAAAGTTAAAAAAACTAAAGTATAATAATAATGATGTTATGTATCATGTGGCTGGCATGCAATGAGAGCCACATGCTAGTTTTTCGTATATTATTATAATAAGCCACACAGCAGTTACGTAGTATTAAATACACACATTGAAAATCAATGGTGAAATATTTATGCTTTATGTCTGTGTAAATTAAAGGCATTTTTTAAATATTATTTTACAAGATTCGAGAAAAAAAAGTGAAATATACCAAGCCACGAATGACCACCTCTTGTATACTGTTACGGAAGTAGTTTTATTTCCATAATTATACTGGTTCTATTATTATTAATTAAAGTTCAAAAGAAATAATCTTAAACCCGAAATGTTTCCGTGTTAGGAATAAAACATGTATATGTCTAGACACTACGTCATAGCATAAAAAATGCGTCATACGTCGCACGAGGGTTTGAGATCGTTAGAGTTCTTTCTAGCTTGGGCGCTATTGTGTGAGGACTGTTCTTGACCACTTTCTTAAAAGATACGTTATTTTGGTTTAATACTATATAAAGAATCTCAACTGATTTAAGTTTCATCCTATACTGTTGGTATCTGTATTCTGTGTTGCTGTTATATTCATGATTTCAACTTGTTGGAATAAAATTGTGTTTAACATATTCAAACAGGATTGTGGATTTCCTCTATATTAAGGTATAGTTACCTAATTCATTTACTAAACACTTAAAGCACATCCTACGAGCCAAATAAATATCAAATCTACTACAATAACACCAATACTAATTCTTATACAACCTTGTAAGATCCAAGAGGGATGTGAATCAAAAGAATGTATAAATATTACATTTCAAAAATCATTATTATACGTCAGTAGCTGATTTCGCACGTGACAATACCTATACCTATTAGTTAAATATTGGTTTAGGTTTTTCAGCATCACACATTTTAATCCTTACAGTCCCGGGCGCGTATATAGCGGAACTGAAGGAAACATAGATAGAAGTAGGCCTAGGTCGGTACGGGAAGGGTTAAGATTTGCTCATTCAATTAGCTACGATAAATACATCTGTTCTGTGTAACGTCACCTACAATACAAACTATTCTAATTAAAAAAACGTATATTTAAAAAAAATCCTCTCGGACAAAAGTGGCATACTAGGGGATTGTGAGGCAAACACAATACCCAGCCGCCTATACTTTTCCCAAACTAATGTTTATACCCATCAGAGCTCGGTAAACTCAGAGACAACCTTCAGACTTGGAAACAAATCCTAGCCGTCACCAAGATTTGAACCCAGGACCTTTAGACCGTTTGTCCAAAAGCGTATATACGAGGAAAAAAGTGTAACAGTTAAATAAAGTATTCTTTTGTTAATCCACAGCGATATAGTGTAACAGTTGAATAAAGTATCCTTTTGTTCATATACAGCGATATAGTGTAACAGTTGAATAAAGTATTCTTTAGTTCATCCACAGCGATATAGTGTAACAGTTGAATAAAGTATTCTTTAGTTCATCCACAGCGATATAGTGTAACAGTTGAATAAATTATTCTTTAGTTCATCCACAGCGATATAGTGTAACAGTTGAATAAAGTATTCTATAGTTCATACACAGCGATATAGTGTAACAGTTGAATAAAGTATTCTATAGTTCATCCACAGCGATATAGTGTAACAGTTGAATAAAGTATTCTTTTGTTCATCCACAGCGATATAGTGTAACAGTTGAATAAAGTATTCTTTAGTTCATCCACAGCGATATAGTGTAACAGTTGAATAAAGTATTCTATAGTTCATCCACAGCGATATAAAGTAACAGTTGAATAAAGTATTCTATAGTTCATCCACAGCGATATAGTGTAACTAAAGCGCATTAATCAAGTCAAATGCAATAGCATGGAAACATGCACTATATAAACGACCATCATTGGCACCTGTTCTAAACCAGTCTAAGTGTTTTGCCGCCCAAGGCGAGAACTGCAGCTTAGGGCTACCTAATGGTAGAACTGGCCCTAAAAATATTTAGCAATATTGTACATTGACGCATACAAACTTATTATTTTTTGTTCAAGTGGCTGTTCGAATGAAAAAAAAAAGTATTCTGAATAAACCCTCCAACGTGGAGGCAATAACTTTGTATTTAATGAACAATTGATCTTACCAGTAGAAAATCTACGTCCAAATAAATTATCATTGCGGTCCCCAATAGTCAGCAAACAATCCAGACCACTCCGAGAGTTGACAACTTCTCTGATACAGGATACACAAGTCATTCGAAGAACCATATCGTTTAAATGTTTGCCCTGGTAACTGGTCAATGTTTTTAAGCACTACAAGACAAGAAAACAAAAATGTCAGTTAAAACCATGCACATGAAAGAAAAAACAACAACATCATCATAGATTCACATTCATTATTTTCTACACCTTTCCTTGTTTGGGATCCCAGCCACCTAGTATGAATTCATGTTTGGGAACCCAGCCACTTAGTATGAATTCATGTTTGGGATCCCAGCCACCTAGTATGAATTCATGTTTGGGATCCCAGCCACCTAGTATGAATTCATGTTTGGGATCCCAGCCACCTAGTATGAATTCATGTTTGGGAACCCAGCCACTTAGTATGAATTCATGTTTGGGATCCCAGCCACCTAGTATGAATTCATGTTTGGGATCCCAGCCACCTAGTATGAATTCATGTTTGGGATCCCAGCCACCTAGTATGAATTCATGTTTGGGATCCCAGCCACCTAGTATGAATTCATGTTTGGGATCCCAGCCACCTAGTATGAATTCATGTTTGGGATCCCAGCCACCTAGTATGAATTCATGTTTGGGATCCCAGCCGCCTAGTATGAATTCATGTTTGGGATCCCAGCCACCTAGTATGAATTCATGTTTGGGATCCCAGCCACCTAGTATGAATTCATGTTTGGGATCCCAGCCACCTAGTATGAATGCATGTTTGGGATCCCAGTCACCTAGTATGAATTCATGTTTGGGATCCCAGCCACATAGTATGAATTCATGTTTTGGATCCCAGCCGCCTAGTATGAATTCATGTTTGGGATCCCAGCCACCTAGTATGAATTCATGTTTGGGATCCCAGCCACCTAGTATGAATTCATGTTTGGGATCCCAGCCACCTAGTATGAATTCATGTTTGGGATCCCAGCCACCTAGTATGAATTCATGTTTGGGATCCCAGCCACCTAGTATGAATTCATGTTTGGGATCCCAGCCACCTAGTATGAATTCATGTTTGGGATCCCAGCCACCTAGTATGAATTCATGTTTGGGATCCCAGCCACCTAGTATGAATTCATGTTTGGGATCCCAGCCACCTAGTATGAATTCATGTTTGGGATCCCAGCCACCTAGTATGAATTCATGTTTGGGATCCCAGCCACCTAGTATGAATTCATGTTTGGGATCCCAGCCACCTAGTATGAATTCATGTTTGGGATCCCAGCCACCTAGTATGAATTCATGTTTGGGATCCCAGCCACCTAGTATGAATTCATGTTTGGGATCCCAGCCACCTAGTATGAATTCATGTTTGGGATCCCAGCCACCTAGTATGAATTCATGTTTGGGATCCCAGCCACCTAGTATGAATTCATGTTTGGGATCCCAGCCACCTAGTATGAATTCATGTTTGGGATCCCAGCCACCTAGTATGAATTCATGTTTGGGATCCCAGCCACCTAGTATGAATTCATGTTTGGGATCCCAGCCACCTAGTATGAATTCATGTTTGGGATCCCAGCCACCTAGTATGAATTCATGTTTGGGATCCCAGCCACCTAGTATGAATTTATGTTTGGGATCCCAGCCACCTAGTATGAATTCATGTTTGGGATCCCAGCCACCTAGTATGAATTCATGTTTTGGATCCCAGCCGCCTAGTATGAATTCATGTTTGGGATCCCAGCCGCCTAGTATGAATTCATGTTTGGGATCCCAGCCACCTAGTATGAATTCATGTTTGGGATCCCAGCCACCTAGTATGAATTCATGTTTGGGATCCCAGCCACCTAGTATGAATTCATGTTTGGGATCCCAGCCACCTAGTATGAATTCATGTTTGGGATCCCAGCCACCTAGTATGAATTCATGTTTGGGATCCCAGCCGTCTAGTATGAATTCATGTTTGGGATCCCAGCCACCTAGTATGAATTCATGTTTGGGATCCCAGCCACCTAGTATGAATTCATGTTTGGGATCCCAGCCACCTAGTATGAATTCATGTTTGGGATCCCAGCCACCTAGTATGAATTCATGTTTGGGATCCCAGCCACCTAGTATGAATTCATGTTTGGGATCCCAGCCACCTAGTATGAATTCATGTTTGGGATCCCAGCCACCTAGTATGAATTCATGTTTGGGATCCCAGCCACCTAGTATGAATTCATGTTTGGGATCCCAGCCACCTAGTATGAATTCATGTTTGGGATCCCAGCCACCTAGTATGAATTCATGTTTGGGATCCCAGCCACCTAGTATGAATTCATGTTTGGGATCCCAGCCACCTAGTATGAATTCATGTTCATTTCTTTCCCTTGTTCCCCAGTTATTGCCGCAATTACTAATTAGATCTATATTTTCAACGAGAGTTCAGCAGGTGCTGAAATAATGTGCTTATCTAATGTGCGAATTTAATGTGCTGATCTAATGTGATGATCTAATGTGCTAATCTAATGTTCTGATCTAATGTGCTGATCTAATGTGATAATCTAATGTGCTGATCTCATGTGCTAATCTAATGTGATGATCTAATGTGCTGATCTAATTTGCTAATCTAATGTGTTAATCTAATGAGCTAATCTAATGTACTGATCTAATGTGCTGATCTAATGTTATAATCTAATGTGCTGATCTAATGTGTTAATCTAATATGCTGATCTAATGTGATAATTTAATGTGCTGATCTAATGTGCTAATCGAATATGCTGATCTAATGTGATAATCTAATGTGCTGATCTAATGTGCTGATCTAATGTGGTGATCTAATGTGCTGATCTAATGTGCTGATCTAATGTGCTAATCTAATGTGCTGATCTAATGTGCTAATCTATTGTGATGATCTAATGTGCTGATCCAATATGCTTATCTAATGTGCTAATCTAATGTGAGAATCTAACGTGCTAATCTAATGTGATGATCTAATGTGATGATCTAATGTGCTGATAAATGAACTGTAATGTAGGTAGCTACATACTAAAATTCTACAAATATAAAATTATCTAGAAACACTCAGCCCAAATGCTGAATATATTGTACATATAGGATAGTGATTAATTATTGTAAACAATGAGAATGTTCGTTTTAAACTTTTTGGAACACACGTGTGTGTTAAGTACTATAAGCATTTATCACATTTGGTTTTATAAAAGGAAGAATAATGGGGCCAGTACAAATAAGGTCAAATTGCTTGCTCTTGAACGAAATCTCAACTTTAAATTAGTAACTGTACAGCTGTACATGTGTATGTGTGTTTGAAAAGAAACCATTAAACCAAAAGGAAAAAAATAAATGTAGTAGATCTGGATGAACAAAAACAAAAGAGAGCAATGTACGGTAACCGTCGAAACATTGACGTCGTCCCCCGCCCCAACCACTCCTCCATCATCACAAGTAGTCACAAAAAGTCTCCCCTTCTAATATGAAGTCATAAAAACTCATACAGCACCCACTATATAACCAATTAGAAAAGTAGGCATTACAACTCTCTTTCATTGTCCATGTCGTATCAATGAAACTTATATAAAAAGAAATTTTATTTACAGATGCAATTTTTTTTTAAAATGTGAGGTCACAATGTTTAAAATATTTGTCGTCACAAAGATTTGGCCTTCTCCCTCCCTTGGGTGAGGTGAGGTATGGATTAGTAATAACAAATAAAATTGGTAGAATACTCAAACTAGACGGTAGAAGCAATTCTAAAAGTACCTGAAACAAAAGACCAAGACCATCAAACTCAAGAAAACATCTCATCCAATCTTGATCGTTACATTTGATTGCTTTCTTCAGATGTGACAAATTTTGAACACTTGGATTACGCAGCCAGAAAATAAAATTGAGTGATTCCGAGTCAAATCCAGTTTTCTTGAGATGTTCTTCACTTGTTTCATTATCAGAGCCTTCTTCATTGGCAAGATCCAGTCCCAGAACGAAACCATCTGAACGGCCTCTTTTACCACGTTTTTGTTTCTTTTTGCCAGCAAATCTTCCACTTGCTCCTTTGTCTGAAGTATCTACATTGGTCGTAGGAAAAGTTGAGGGAACAACTGCTGAAGTAGGTCTTGATGGTGCTGGAACAACTTTAGCGTGTGACGTCTCAACTGCTGATGTTGGTCTTGATGGTGCTGGAACAACTTTAGCGTGTGACGTCTCAACTGCTAAAGTTGGTCTTGATGGTGCTGGAACAACTTTAGCGTGTGGAGTCTCAACTGTTGATGTAGGTCGTAAAGACGACTGTTTTATTGGACGTTGTTGATTCATTCTCTAATTGCACTTTACAGTTCTAATTACACGGCAAACAGCACATTGTACAACACACTGAAAAAAAAAAAAGGAAAAAAATTATATGTGAATAATGTCAAATAAACAATATTTTACATTTTAACTATTAATTATCACATAACTTATTCGCTTTTCAATAGTTTAGGGGGAATAAGTGCACCAGTTCAAAGCTAGCCTGACATCCCCATCATATTAATATTATTTACATTCTACCTTTCCTACCTTGCACTATTAGCCCCGTCACCCAACCTTGCAGTCGTGATAGCTCTACCAATCTTAGAATATTATGCAAAGCTTATTATAAATCCTTATAAATGATGTGTATTTTGTACAACATTAATAAACATACTGATGGAAAACATATTATAGTAGGCACATTATGTTGTCACCTAGAACGTCCTAGAATGTTACTAATCTAATCAATATAATCAATAATCTAATAGTTCTTCTAGAAAGTATCGATATACAAATTCACACACAAAAAAAAGTTCACCCTACACCGATTCTACAGCACCGCAACAATCAGTTACAAGGCCCAGATAAACCTACCAATAAAAACAGTTTTGGGAGCGTCCATTATTAATGTCAACAATCTTTAGGCAATTTTACCGCCCATCCTCTTGTCAACAATTGTCAAATTGTACTCAGTGCATTCTTGACCCGCCCTTCCTCCAGTTGTAAGTGCATTCTTGACCCACCCCTCCTCCAGTTGTACTCAGTGCATTCTTGACCCACCCCTCCTCCAGTTGTACTCAGTGCATTCTTGACCCATCCCTCCTCCAGTTGTACTCAGTGCATTCTTGACCCGCCCTCTCCAGTTGTAAGTGCATTCTTGACCCACCCCTCCTCCAGTTGTACTCAGTGCATTCTTGACCCGCCCTCTCCAGTTGTAAGTGCATTCTTGACCCACCCCTCATCCAGTTGTACTCAGTGCATTCTTGACCCACCCCTCCTCAAGTTGTAAGTGCATTCTTGACCCACCCCTCCTCCAGTTGTACTCAGTGCATTCTTGACTCACCCCTCCTCCAGTTGTACTCAGTGCATTCTTGACCCGCCCTCTCCAGTTGTAAGTGCATTCTTGACCCACCCCTCCTCCAGTTGTACTCAGTGCATTCTTGACCCGCCCTCTCCAGTTGTAATTGCATTCTTGACCCACCCCTCCTTCAGTTGTACTCAGTGCATTCTTGACCCACCCTTCCTCCAGTTGTACTCAGTGCATTCTTGACCCACCCCTCCAGTTGTACTCAGTGCATTCTTGACCCACCCCTCCTCCAGTTGTACTCAGTGCATTCTTGACCCACCCCTCCTCCAGTTGTACTCAGTGCATTCTTGACCCGCCCTCTCCAGTTGTAAGTGCATTCTTGACCCACCCCTCCTCCAGTTGTACTCAGTGCATTCTTGACCCACCCCTCCTCCAATTGCACTCAGTGCATTCTTGACCCGCCCTCTCCAGTTGTAAGTGCATCCTTGACCGCCCCTCCTCATCGTCATCTTTTGTTTTTATTTTGTTCAGATCCGAATAGAGAGAGTAAACTTGAAGGCCGTGGAGTTGGTGATCCAGTATAATCTATTATTGAAATGGTAGGCTGTTCCAGTATAATCTATGATTGGAATGGTAGGCTGTTCCAGTATAATCTATGATTGAAATGGTAGGCTGTTCCAGTATAATCTATGATTGAAATGGTAGGCTGTTCCAGTATAATCTATGGTTGCAATGGTAGGCTGTTCCAGTATAATCTATGGTTGAAATGGTAGGCTGTTCCAGTATAATCTATGATTGAAATGGTAGGCTGTTCCAGTATAATCTATGATTGGAATGGTAGGCTGTTCAAGTATAATCTATGATTGAAAAGGTAGGCTGTCCCAGTATAATCTATGATTGAAATGGTAGGCTGTTCCAGTATAATCTATGATTGAAATGGTAGGCTGTTCCAGTATAATCTATGATTGAAATGGTAGGCTGTTCCAGTATAATCTATGATTGAAATGGTAGGCTGTTCCAGTATAATCTATGATTAAAATGGTAGGATGTTCCAGTATAATCTATGATTGAAATGGTAGGCTGTTCCAATATAATCTATGATTGAAATGGTAGGCTGTTCCAGTATAATCTATGATTGAAATGGTAGGCTGTTCCAGTATAATCTATGGTTGAAATGGTAGGCTGTTCCAGTATAATCTATGGTTAAAATGGTAGGCTGTTCCAGTATAATCTATGATTGAAATGGTAGGCTGTTCCAGTATAATCTATGATTGGAATGGTAGGCTGTTCCAGTATAATCTATGATTGGAATGGTAGGCTGTTCCAGTATAATCTATTATTGAAATGGTAGGCTGTTCCAGTATAATCTATGATTGAAATGGTAGGCTGTTCCAGTATAATCTATGATTGAAATGGTAGGCTGTTCCAGTATAATCTATGGTTGAAATGGTAGGCTGTTCCAGTATAATCTATGGTTTAAATGGTAGGCTGTTCCAGTATAATCTATGATTGAAATGGTAGGCTGTTCCAGTATAATCTATGATTGGAATGGTAGGCTGTTCCAGTATAATCTATGATTGTAATGGTAGGCTGTCCCAGTATAATCTATGATTGAAATGGTAGGCTGTTCCAGTATAATCTATGATTGAAATGGTAGGCTGTTCCAGTATAATCTATGATTGGAATGGTAGGCTGTTCCAGTATAATCTATGATTGGAATGGTAGGCTGTTCCAGTATAATCTATGATTGAAATGGTAGGCTGTTCCAGTATAATCTATGATTGAAATGGTAGGCTGTTCCAGTATAATCTATGATTGGAATGGTAGGCTGTTCCAGTATAATCTATGATTGAAATGGTAGGCTGTTCCAGTATAATCTATGATTGAAATGGTAGGCTGTTCCAGTATAATCTATGATTAAAATGGTAGGCTGTTCCAGTAAAATCTATGATTGAAATGGTAGGCTGTTCCAGTATAATCTATGATTGGAATGGTAGGCTGTTCCAGTATAATCTATGATTGGAATGGTAGGCTGTTCCAGTATAATCTATGATTGGAATGGTAGGCTGTTCCAGTATAATCTATGATTGGAATGGTAGGCTGATCCAGTATAATCTATGATTGAAATGGTAGGCTGATCTAGTATAATCTATGATTGAATTGGTAGGCTGATTTAGTATAATCTATGATTGAATTGGTAGGTTGATCCAGTATAATCTATGATGGACATGGTAGGCTGATCCAGTATAATCTATGATTGAAATGGTAGGATGTTGACGAGCAAGTGTGTGTCCCACTAACGCAGAGCGAATTGTCATTTTTAAAAATGTATTAATAAATATATAGTAAAAATTAACATTGTTGACTTAACTTATCATGTACTCTTCCCACTACTCCCATATGTCATCAATTGTCACACTTTTATATCCCCCCCTCCCCCCTCTTATTTTGTGAATATAATTTATGAACGGAACGATCCCTTTTATTATTCCATATGAAAAAAGACAACAACGCCTACGAGTTCATTTTCTTCCATAGTGGCATCCGGACATGGAATATGTTGCCTAATTAGACCAAGTAAAGCAACAAACTAACATCATTAAAAAAAGTAAAAATACAAAAGTAAACACAAACATCGGCCAGGCGTTGGACGAAATAATCCAGTGTATAGAAGATTCTCTGTAACGTAAAAGATAAGACGCAAGTCGTACAGTAAACTCCCTTTAGCATGCTCTCCCAACCTTTTGCTGCTCGCCGCTCTTTTAAAAAGTATTAAGCTCACCGACACCCCTCCCTACGTACACACACATCGAGATGAATGTAATGTATCATCAGTTCTATAAATAGTTCTATAAATAGTTCTATACATAGTTCTATACATAGTTCTATACATAGTTCTATACATAGTTCTATAAATAGTTATATACATAGTTCTATACATAGTTCTATAATTAGTTATACACATAGTTCTATAAATAGTTCTATACATAATTCTAAACATAATTCTACAGGCTACATAGTTATATACATAGTTCTATAAATGGTTCTATACATAGTCCTATCAATAGTTATATACATAGTTCTATACATTGTTCTATACATAGTTCTATAAATAGTTATATACATAGTTCTATAAATGGTTCTATACATAATTCTATACATAATTCTATACATAGTTCTATAAATAGTTCTATACATAATTCTATACATAGTTCTATACATTGTTATATATACAGTTCTATACATAGTTCTATAAATGGTTCTATTCTATACATAATTCTATACATAGTTCTATACATAGTCCAATAAAGAGTTCTATACATTGTTCTATACATAGTTCTATAAATATTTCTATACATATTTCTATACATAGTTTTATAAACAACTCTATATATACATCTATGCATAGTTTTATACATAGTTTTATACATAATTCTACACATAATTCTATACTAAGTGATATACACATAATCCTAGTTACATAAAAAAGTATATACATAGTTCTATACATAGTTATATACATAGTTCTATACATAATTATATACATTGTTCTATACACATAACTCTAGTTTTATAAATATTTCTATACATAAATCTACACATAGTTCTATACATAGGTCTATAAAAGTTATATACATAGTTCTATACATAAATCTATACATAGTTCTATACAAAGGTCTATAAAAGTTATATACATAGTTCTATATATCTACACAGTTTTATACATAGTTCTATACATAGGCTACATAGCTCTACACATAGGTCTATAAAAAGTTCTATACATAGTTCTATAGATCTTCATAGTTTTTACATAGTTCTATAACAGTTCTATATATAGCTCTATACATAGTTATATATATTGGTCTAGTTATATAAACAGTTATATACACAGGTCTATTTATAGTTCTATACATAGTTCTATATATAGTTCTATACATATAGTTTTATACAATATTCTAAACATAGTTCTAAACATAGTTCTATACCTAGTTCTTTACATAGACTAGTTCTATACATTGTTCTATACATAGTTTTAGACATAGTTCTATACATCTATACATAATTTGTTTGTTTTTTCAAGTTTAAAGGGAGCTGAAAATATTTGGAATTGTTTGTACGAACACAAACTAATAAAAAGCAGAGATTGCCACAAATAGTTTTGAAACAATCAACAATTATGAGAGATTTTGGCGCTTTTATCACTATTTTTAGTTTGGCTACATTCAGTTTTATTTTGTCATCAATAGGCTTTGTTCATGATTCTAGGCTACACTTAATACATACCCGGTATCATTTTAATAAAAGCTTCCTAACAGCACTAAATTCGTGTTATATTAATTAATGGGATATGTAAAGAAATAAATCAATGGCTTTTGAGACCAATGACTTCTGAAATGTAGGTAGGCCTATATATATATATACACATATATAGCATTGCACTAGCAGCCGGATTTCAACCAACAGCTACTTAATCCAGCCTTGCTTTTTGTATAAATGTTTTGTATTCTTTTTTTTTGTCATCTGGTCAGTCTTATATGGAATGAATTGGGGAACCTACTTTTCATTGAGCCAAACGGTGACTTAGAGAAACTACGTGCAACCTTTAACAGACGATTAGTTCCAGCGCACAGTCCAAAACCTGATTTCTATTAACTAAATCCTTCCACTAGTATTGACAACTATTGACTATATTCACACCTATACGCTTATCAATTAATCTTTTCGTTATCAATGATTAATTTGCATGTATAAATGGGAAAGGTAAAAAATAGGCCAAGAAGGCAGTAACATAAAAAGGGGGAGGTAAGAACACACGTTAGTTTACTAAGGGGGAGAATATCTAGAAAGTACGTCTTACCGTAACAACAATGGCAGTACTTATACTGATTTTCTTTCTTTCTTTTTTTACTCGTCTTTTCTAAATGTAATTTTTGTCTTAAATTTTAAAAGAGGTAATTATAGTTTGAGGAGGGGTGGAGTTTTTTAATGTCACTATTTCTCTTGAAAAACTTGTTCTTAAAGTAATATCTCGTCTCACTATGCTATATATAGATATATGATAGGCTACATTTATTTTATATGGATATGGTGATTCATATAATATATCTAGGTCTTGCCTATAGGCAAGAGAGACAGTGAGAGAGAGAGAGAGAGAGAGAGAGAGAAAGAGAGAGAGAGAGAGAGAGAGAGAGAGAGAGAAATATCTAACACACTTTCCTCTAACAAAGCTCTTCATTACTTTTTTTCAATGAAAGTAAAGCGTAACTTTTTTAACAATAATTAGCTTATGACAGTGTGTGTGAGTAGTAGGCTATGTGTGTATTCTAACTCTAACTTTCTTACAGTAGGCATATAACACTATATACATATAGCAATTATTGAGCTGGCACAATATATAAAGAGCAATAGTTAAATTGAAACGATTAATAATAGACACAATTACAACTTGCACTATAAAAAAATGAAATATTCACTTAAATCCTTTACTTACTTACTCAGTAAGTAATGAATTAACTCACTTTTTAGTCTCAATACAAATGCTTGGCTACGATTCTCGTCTGCTACACCAACAACAAACAGAACAGAAAGTCCTAGCCAGCACCTTACACAGAGCTCTCATAGTTTTAGGCGGCTTGTTGGTGGTGTGGCAAAAACAGTTGTAGGCCTACATGCAGGTATCTACATTTTTTTTAGCGAAATTTTTTTCATTTTACTGATTTTAAGCATAATCAGATGCAAAGCAGTCCTAACTTGAATAGATTCAATTTTAACGCAATATCATAATCATTAATTTAATAACGTTTTGTTCTAAGTGGTTTGAGTTTGTTGATCCTGCAATGATAATCAAATAGGCATACTTAGGCTACGCTATTACAAATAGTCTTTAAATCTTAAAAAATCGATTGAACGTTTCTAACAAAATCTATACAGGCTAAGTTTGGAAAAATTACTATTAAAATTTTAGTGAGATTTGTTTTTACAGAAAGGTAGGCCCTATTATAAAGCATTTGAATATATATTACATTAATACAATTCATCATTCTTAAGCTTCAGCGGCACACCGTTTTCTTAAAACGTGTAGGCATACTTAGGGTTCAGGGCTAGTGAGATTTCACTGTCTTTTAAATCATATTGCTAAAACATACGTTTGGACTGTAAAGAGTTTAAAGCTTATACCGGTAGAAAGCTGCTTAATTTATTTATAGCGCAGTAGTGAAAGAGTGCACTACCACCTTTACGTTTCATGTTGATTTCCCTAAAAAGTCAACCTGCTAGACAGCCATGAGTCACTCGACTGTAGCATGTGTGGAGGAAAGCTGTTTCACAAAATTAATGTAAACATTATTGCAATATTTGAAAATATGTTTTCTTGTCAGAAAAACATAAACTATTCCGTTGTTAATTAGATATTTGATCTACAAACATGCTTGCAACAAACATCTTATATTTATTTATTCTAATTCTTATATTCGCTCACGCTTACACGGGCGTGGCAAGTGCGTAGTTGCGTGGGTGGGATGGGGGGATCTGTCTCGAATAGTTAGCCTACTTCTACTTTTGAAAAGTCAAACCGTTTCGGTCCTTGATGCTAGATAAATTTTTGCCACCGCGCTCAGCAATATGACCATTCAACTTTATTTTAATTCCAGAAAAATAGTAGGCCTATAATATGGCCTATCATTTCTTAAACACACAGGGCCCTATTCTATAACAGAAAAATTACAAAAATAAATAAATAAATGATGTAAAAAATAAAAACAATAAAACGTTCAATTTCATTTGAAAGAACACAAAAAAATAGTTTATTTTCGTGGCTTAAGGCATAATATTACTTTAAACTAACCAAAGAACGTACATTTCTATGATATGTTTTAATAGGCATAGTTTTGCTTGCCTGGAGTGTTTTTGTTTAAATACAAATTCTGGATCACCCCTAATGAATTTAAATATATTTACAAAGACCTTTAATGCAAATCTCCTTAGAAGAAGATTTAAATAAGATAGGAAACTCTTGAGTGCCGATATGGAAGAAGGGCACTTTGATCCGAGTCTAGGTAGATATATTATTGGAAGTGACCACTTGCCCATCGAGGTCATCATCAACATATATTTGCGAATGCTAGTCTAGATCTATCTACTGGAGTCCAGAAATTCAATGAACACAAAGTCTTACTGGACTGACTTTCAGACATTGCTGATCGGGAGCGAAAGCACGTTTAAGAAATTTTTGTGTAAATCTTATTTAATTCTTGATATTAAGACATTTCTTAAATTCTGATTCAGCCACTCCATCAGAATAAACTGTTCCGTTTGAGACTATGGTAAACTGTGTTATGTAAAATCTCCCTTGCTACAATAGCCTACTATTTTTTTAGCTTTATGGTTAAATCGCATCTGGTCGGCACCCAAAGTCATTGTTGTCAATACACATTCTAAGAACACATTTTTTTCAACATAATTTAGGTCATAGAAGTCATAGAAAACAAATATGATGAATGTTTTAAGTACCAGCCGATAGATTTCAGCCTGCTTCTAAGAAAACATGATTTTTGTTCTGAAATCATGTATATGTAAATGTCTAGACTTTTCCCCGAACTTTGTCCAAACCTTTCCCTAACAGTAATTCACAAAGCAATATTTCCAAATAAAATATAATCTACTAGTCTAGTATGCCTATGTGTAAATAGTCTTGGTGTTAACTGTTAATTTAACAATAAACTTTTTTTTTCAGTACTCATACCTATAAAACTCATATAACTTGGAGAAAAAATGGCAGGAGTTAAGGATTAAGACATAGTGTTGTCTTTTTAATTGTAAAAAAGAAATTATAAATAAACTTTGTTGAGCTGCATTGGATCAGCATAAAGTGAAATTCACAAACTTTCTATAAATTTAGTTAGTTGGTCCAAATTAAAAAAAAATATTAACCTGAATGAACCCTGAATATGTAATAAATAATAGTCAGATACGAATGTTTCTAAAAATCATATCTTCCCAAGTACCAGTGGTAGTATTTCTATTTAATATTATGGTAAATAAAAACTAATGTTTGTCAGCATTCTGTTTGCTTCAGTCACGCAATAAGATTATGGAGAAAAAAAAATACAGTTTGTTTCATTCTTTTTTATTAAGAGTCCTAAGGACAGATTGATAATTTAACATTATTTATACAAACAAAAATTAAACTGTATCCAATAGAACAAAGTTTGAAAGTTTGTTCTAAATTTCTTTTGATTCTTATATAGTTCAATATTACAGTTATGTTAGAGTCAAGATAAATTGTAATGCCTTTACACATTGAAAATAACTTAAAGGCTACTAAAAAGATTACAAATATATTACTTTTAACTGACAAAATATATTATAATAGTTTGTTTTATGCTCTAGTCCATGTCACTGAAAGTATTTTACAGAAAAATATAAATTTATGTTGTTGATGAGTTTATCTCAATACATTCATCAAAGTGCTAAAAAATTGACAAGCAATTATAGGATAGATTTTTGGGCAAATTTGTTTACTTAAAGCAA
Source organism: Anisus vortex (assembly GCA_949126835.1). NCBI lineage: Eukaryota > Metazoa > Mollusca > Gastropoda > Planorbidae > Anisus > Anisus vortex. The sequence goes on from CASBPS010000198.1 coordinate 38,040, forward strand.
AACAAAAGCGAAATTGTATGTAATGTTACTATAATATTAAACACAGCTTGTAATTAATAGTTGCTAAATAAATAAGACAGTTTGTCAAGGTGACAAAAGTTTGCCATTAAGTAACATTTGAAAAGCATAAAATTGCAAAAAGCTATAAGGCAGTATCATATATAACTTAATCAACATTTTTTATAAAACCATAAATAATAATATGCATCAAAATAAATGCATGTTTAAGAAAATAGTAATGTTTATATTATGGTAGTTATTTAAATATGGATATTTTTAGTCATACACATTTTAAAAAGTGCTTTAAGTGGTAATGTAACAGTGGCTGGCACAAC
>CASBPS010000199.1:0-51836 GCA_949126835.1 Anisus vortex
ATAGACTGCGTCGGTCCGTTGCCTAAAACTAAGGCTGGCCACCAGTATCTGTTCACTATAATGTGTTCGGCAACGAGATTTCCAGAGGCTATTCCTCTACGTAGCATCAATGCCGACAAAATATCTGATGCACTTATTGGATTCTTCACCCGATATGGTCTTCCGAAAACCGTGCAGTCAGATCAAGGTTCAAATTTCACATCGAAGTTATTTCGCCAAGTCTTAGAACGGCTGGGTATTCGTCATGCAGTATCGAGTGCATATCATCCACAGAGTCAAGGCGCACTGGAACGATACCACCAAACATTGAAAAACATGCTCCGTACTTTCTGTTTCGAGCATAACGACGACTGGGATCGTGGTATTCCCTTCGCACTCTTCGCAACCAGAGAGGCTGTACAAGAATCTCTTGGTTTCAGTCCCTTTGAACTGGTATTCGGACACACAGTTCGTGGACCACTAAAGCTGTTACAAGAGACATGGTTGTCATCCAATGAAGACACTGGTCTACTGACATACGTGGAAAATTTTAAAAATAGACTGTATAATGCATTAAAAGTTGTCAGATCTAATCTTTTGCAGGCACAAGACAAGATGAAGGTCTATTATGACGTCAACGCAAGAACCCGTATCTTCCAACCTGGTGATAAAGTTCTCATGCTGACGCCACTGTCTGGTCAACCCCTGAGTGCCAAGTTAACAGGACCCTATGAGGTTATGGCTAAGCTTAGTGAGGTTAACTATCTTGTAAAGACCCCTGATAGACGGAAATCGAAACGAGTGAGCCATATCAATATGTTGAAACCATACATTACCAGAGATGAACAAAAAGTTGTTGCCTCGGTAAACACTGTTATTAAAGTCGGGAATAATTCACCCGAAATTGAGCGTGAAGTGGCAGAAAGCAAACTGCAAAATACAAAGGCTCTGAAAAACCTAAATGAAAAATTGGCACATTTACCTGATTGCGAACAATCCGCTATCAAAGGTCTAATTAATGAAAATATCCATTTATTTGGAGATGTACCTAGTAGAACTAGTGTAGTTAAGCATGATGTTATTTTAAATGAAAATACAAAAGCTATTAAACAACATCCATACAGGTCAAATCCTATCCAGTTAGAATGCATCCGTAAAGAGGTTCGCTACATGCTTGACAATGACATTATTACACCTAGTAGTAGTGACTGGTCTTCCCCTTGCGTATTGGTACCTAAGGCCGATGGATCCATGAGGTTTTGTGTGGACTACCGTAAGGTAAACAAAGTGACAAAAACTGATTCCTATCCAATACCAAGAATCGACGATCTAATAGATCAAGTGAGTAATGCTAAGTTTGTGACGAAAATTGACCTATTGACGGCGTATTTTCAGATTCCACTGACTGAAAGGGCTCAGGAGATATCATCGTTTGTAACCCCTGACGGACTGTACAAATTTAAGGTCATGCCCTTTGGTATGGTTAATGCACCCTCTACTTTTCAACGGTTAATAAATACCATTACTCAGGACATTCCTAAATTTGACGTTAGATGATGTTTTTAGTAATGTATTATTATATATTATTTTGATTCATATCCATCTTGGATCTCACAAGGTTGTATAAGAATTTATATTGATGTTATTCAATTAGATTGGATGTTTATTTGACTCGTCACGATATGAATCTTTTGTGTATAAAGTGATTTAGATAAACTGTACCTTAATATATAGGAAATCCACAATCCTGTTTGAAATTGAACACAATTTTATTCCAACAAGTTGAGATGATAAAATATAACAATACCACAGAATACATGTATCAGTATTATATAATGAAACTTAATCAGTTGAGATTCTTCTATAATGAATTAAGCCGTAATCCTATCTTTAAGAAAGTGGTCAAAAACAGTCCTCACACATTAGCGCCCAAACTAGAACTAAACAACGGTATTCCACCCTCGTGCATATGACGTATTTTATCGCTATGACGTAGTGTCTAGACATATGCATGTTTTATTCCTAACACGGAAACATTTCGGGTTTAAGATTATTTCATTTTAACTTTAGTTAATAATAACAGAACCAATATAATATGGAAATAAATCTACTCGTAACACTCGCCCCCCCCTTAAGACACAAAGGAATTACAGACAGCGTTAAGTATGGAATTCTTTGTAGAGTACCCATAAAATGAACCGAATTCCCAAACTTTTCGTAAGATTTAATTGACTATTGGACAATCTTTTAAAGATTAAAATGAACCATATATTACATATCCCCTTAATAACAAAGTCGCTATTATGGAATCCCTTATCACATTATCGTATCAATGATTATTAATTAAACATTTATTTATCAATTAATATTTACAATTATGATTATTGTGTGTACAACGTTGACCATAAAACTATTACCACCAATAACCAATTCCCACAGAATTGATATGAATTACCCAAATAAGTGGAACCGATTAATAATTGATAGATAATTATTTTTTTTATAACCGATCACTGTATCATTAACTAATGATTTTCAGTTATTATATTATTATTATGATGTCTCAATTATGACATCAAGAATATTTTAAAAAAATGTTATAATCTCAGCTGATTTAGCTTTTACATAGCATAAAATAAGACATCCAAATGATAACATGACGACATAGAAACAAACAATTTTCAAAACACATCAATAATCAATTGAACAAACACAAGTGTGGATGTATTCAAGTTAAATACCGGTGTGTGTGCAACTGATGTATGCAATAGTTACCTTTTACCTTACAACGTATGATTGTTTCTAGTAGAATTTGAAGTTTTGTTCTGTAATGTTTCATATTGCAATATTTCAAAACATAGTTTATTTATTGTCATATTTACAATAATATAAATGTTAATCAATACAATGAATGACATAAAAGAAAACATTTAATGAGAAACTGACTTTCATCTTCTGGTTTACCAGTTACATGCGCGACAACGTGTCAGCAACCACATTTTGTTTACCTGGTAAATATACCACATTTAAATTATATGCTTGGAGAAATAAGCTCCAGCGAATAATTCTTTGGTTCTGTTTAACCCTGGAAAGGAAAACTAAAGGGTTATGATCAGTTAAAATATCAATTGGATATGGAGAACCGTTGATATAAAAATCAAAATGTTTCAATGCCAGGATTAATCCTAAAAGTTCCTTTTCTATCACACTATAGTTTCTTTGATGCTTATCAAATTTTTGAGAGTAAAAACTAATCGGGTGTTCCAGTGAATCATCACCCTTTTGGGAAATGACCGCTCCCATCCCTGTATCACACGCGTCAACGGTAATTTTAAAGGGTTTACTGTAATTGGGTGTTACTAATACAGGTGCCTCAGAAAGAACATCTTTTAATTTATCAAAGGCCTGGTGGCATTCATTAGACCATTTGAAAGTGCAATTCTTCTTTAATAGATTTGTTAATGGACATGCAATGGTTGAGAAATTTTGACAGAACCGACGGTAGTACCCCGCCATCCCGAGAAAACTACGGAGTTGTTTACAGGTTTCAGGAACAAGGAACTCACGAATAGCCTTAACCTTTGCATTTAATGGTTTTACCAAACCATTTCCCACCATGTGACCTAGATACTCGATGGTTGCATGGCAGAACTGACTCTTAGTCAAGTTAATGGTGAGATTAGAATGAGTCAATTTCGTAAATAACAAATGTAGTTGATCTAAATGAGATTTAAAATCGTCACTAAAGACAACAATATCATTGAGGTATGCATGACATTTAGGAATGTCCTGAGTAATGGTATTTATTAACCGTTGAAAAGTAGAGGGTGCATTAACCATACCAAAGGGCATGACCTTAAATTTGTACAGTCCGTCAGGGGTTACAAACGATGATATCTCCTGAGCCCTCTCAGTCAGTGGAATCTGAAAATACGCCGTCAATAGGTCAATTTTCGTCACAAACTTAGCATTACTCACTTGATCTATTAGATCGTCGATTCTTGGTATTGGATAGGAATCAGTTTTTGTCACTTTGTTTACCTTACGGTAGTCCACACAAAACCTCATGGATCTATCGGCTTTAGGTACCAATACGCAAGGGGAAGACCAGTCACTACTACTAGGTGTAATAATGTCATTGTCAAGCATGTAGCGAACCTCTTTACGGATGCATTCTAACTGGATAGGATTTGACCTGTATGGATGTTGTTTAATAGCTTTAGTATTTTCATCTAAAATAACATCATGCTTAACTACACTAGTTCTACTAGGTACATCTCCAAATAAATGGATATTTTCATTAATTAGACCTTTGATAGCGGATTGTTCGCAATCAGGTAAATGTGCCAATTTTTCATTTAGGTTTTTCAGAGCCTTTGTATTTTGCAGTTTGCTTTCTGCCACTTCACGCTCAATTTCGGGTGAATTATTCCCGACTTTAATAACAGTGTTTACCGAGGCAACAACATTTTGTTCTTCTCTGGTAATGTATGGTTTCAACATATTGATATGGCACACTCGTTGCGATTTCCGTCTATCAGGGGTCTTTACAAGATAGTTAACCTCACTAAGCTTAGCCATAACCTCGTAGGGTCCTGTAAACTTGGCACTCAGGGGTTGACCAGACAGTGGCGTCAGCATGAGAACTTTATCACCAGGTTGGAAGATACGGGTTCTTGCGTTGACGTCATAATAGACCTTCATCTTGTCTTGTGCCTGCAAAAGATTAGATCTGACAACTTTTAATGCATTATACAGTCTATTTTTAAAATTTTCCACGTATGTCAGTAGACCAGTGTCTTCAGTGGATGACAACCATGTCTCTTGTAACAGCTTTAGTGGTCCACGAACTGTGTGTCCGAATACCAGTTCAAAGGGACTGAAACCAAGAGATTCTTGTACAGCCTCTCTGGTTGCGAAGAGTGCGAAGGGAATACCACGATCCCAGTTGTCGTTATGCTCGAAACAGAAAGTACGGAGCATATTCTTCAATGTTTGGTGGTATCGTTCCAGTGCGCCTTGACTCTGTGGATGATATGCACTCGATACTGCATGACGAATACCCAGCCGTTCTAAGACTTGGCGAAATAACTTCGATGTGAAATTTGAACCTTGATCTGACTGCACGGTTTTCGGAAGACCATATCGGGTGAAGAATCCGATAAGTGCATCAGAGATTTTGTCGGCATTGATGCTACGTAGAGGAATAGCCTCTGGAAATCTCGTTGCCGAACACATTATAGTGAACAGATACTGGTGGCCAGCCTTAGTTTTAGGCAACGGACCGACGCAGTCTATAATGATGTGACTGAAGGGTTCTGAGAATGCTGGTATGGGTCGTAGAGGAGCTACCGGAATGGTCTGATTCGGCTTGCCGACCATCTGGCAGACATGACATCATCTGCAAAACGATGTGACGTCACGACGTAGGCCAGGCCAGAAGAAATATGGAAGAATCCTGTCGAAGGTTTTCTGTATCCCTAGGTGACCAGCATACGGTGAATCATGGGCCATATGTAGTATGTCCTTGCGGTAAACATTGGGTACCACGATTTGATGTACTTCGCTGCATGTTTCATCGTCGTTTTCTTTCCCTCTCCATTTCCTCATCAACAACTCGTCCCTCAGGTAATAACCTGCGGCCATGGTTTCTAACTCTCCTTCATTCTTTGCTTCCTCTTTTAGCTTCCCAATCTCTGGATCTTTGCCTTGAGCAAGAATGAGTAGTTGTCTAGGCGACAAATTATTTTGATCAGTATGACTTGAGTGACCACCTAGAACATCCGCCATGAAGGTTGCTTGCAAGTCAATCTCTGGTGTTGGTTCCGGTTTCTTTGTCGATTCATTAGCCATCTGCTGTTTCTCCATAGCTCTGGTGATAACGCATACTGAATTTTCAGTATTCCTACACTGAACAGAGTCTTTGGTTTCTTTAAGTACAGGATGTACCTGATTCTTGGCAATGTCACTTCCTAAAAGTAATGAAATGCCTCTGTAGGGAAATTTCTTCACTATCCCAACAATAACAGATCCAGTGAAGTAATTACTCTTCAACTGTATACGATGTAACGGTGCCGTGAGTGTTCCAGCCATAGTACTGATTAAGGCATACTGGCCTGTATGAGTCAATTTCGACGTTGGTACAGTATTCTTCAACAGTAGAGATATATCAGCACCGGAGTCACGTAGAATTTTAATCTTCCGTTCTCTAGCTTGATTATCTATAGGTGACACATAGCCCTCGCTAACATCCGATAGCATGCACTCGGGTAGTTCTCTGCCTACTGAGTTTCTTGCTACACTACTGCCTCCATAAGTAAACGTTTTATTTACTGATTGTTCATCTGTCACACTCCCTTTGGAGTTGAAACTAGAATGTTCAATAGCCTCGGTCTTCATTTCAAAGACTTTTTCCGACTTTGAGCAACTTGGACATGCGTGTTTCGCCATCTCCTCATGACTAACATCAAATGTCTTTCTATCAGCTTTAATTCTTTTGTGGGCAGTTTTATTTATGTGAGTTTCAGTTTGTACGGCGATGTGTGATAAAACCACGTTGTTCTTGTTTTTAATGGGTTCTTTCTCTTTATGTAGACTCCAACAATTCTCTTTTATATGTCCATCTTTCTTACAGAATGTACAGGTAATTCTCTTTTGTACAAAACTTGAATTCTCTTGTTTATCGGCTTTTTGTTTACTTTTATCCTCTGTCGATCTTAACTTTCTCTCTGTATTACTGTTTTGAGTCCTCAAACTTGTTCTGTCATTTTGAAAATAATGGCTATGCGGGTGAATAATGACGTATTCATCGGCTTTAACTGCTGCTTGTTCTGCTATTTCAATACCACGATCAGCCAAATGAACTTTTATATCAGTGCGAATCTTCTCAGTAAAATCCTCCATCAGTATGAGATTATATAGTTTCTCATAATCTTTATTCACATTCTTAGAACGTAACCATCGATCAAAATACTTTTTCTCTAATCTCAGGAAGTCAACATGTGAAACTTCTGGTTCCTTCTTGTACTCACGATATAACTTTCGATACTTTTCTGGAGTTAGAACATAACTCAATAGTACTCTGCTCTTTATTAGTTCATAATCATTGCATTCCTCTGGAGTCAAATTCAATACAACATCTAGAGCCTTGCCTTTTGTTAGAGCTGAACGTAAAAGTACTGCTTTCTTATCTTCCGGAAATTTATAATCGATCGAGTTTCTATCAAAGACCATAAAGAACTCATCAATGTCCATGTTCTCCATGCTTGGGACATGCTTTTTAAACTTATATAGTTCCACATTATTTGTTTCCTGAATCGTATGAGTTGACGAATTAGACTTTGCCAATTCAATCCTTTCATTACTAGCGATTCTTTCTTTTTCCAATTCTTTCTCTTTCAATTGTACTTCTATTCTTTTACCCTCTAATTGTAATTGTACCTGTAATTCTAACTTCTTCATTTCTAACTGGAATTTCATGTCCGCACTTAGTTCATTTACATTCATTTTAAATTCATGGTTATTTATGTCTGTTTTCATGGTTTCTGATACATTGAGAACCACTGATTCTTCATTATTCATAGTATTTTCTTCAAGCATTCTACCATGTCTTTTCAAACAGTCCTTAATATCTTGAATCAATTTACTCCTTACTGGTGTAACTTCAGTAATGTCTATTCCCATAGAGTTTGCTATCTCTTTTAACTGGGTTAGTGACATGCTAGTTAACTGTTCTGACGTGATAGCAAAAATATTCAATTGCTCCAACGTAAGATTAGCTTCCGCCATGTTTTATATTAATGACGTAAATAGAAGATAAAAAATTTAAACTTTACCTTTTATAAAGTCCTTTGAAATATTTTTACACCACTGTTAATTTGTAGAAGATAAATTTTAAGGATGGTTGTGTACAAAGCTGAAAACAGTATGTCCGAACACAGACAGTGCCTCCCACTTAGACGGAATTTGAATAAATATTTGTTGTAAATCGTTTTCACTAAAACAGTTGTATATTCTTAATTTCTTATACATACAAACTTTAGATCCAGGACTTGAGCCCCCAATCTTTTGTCACGTGCGAAATCTGCTACTGACGTTAGATGATATTTTTAGTAATGTATTATTATATATTATTTTGATTCATATCCATCTTGGCTCTCACAAGGTTGTATAAGAATTTATATTGATGTTATTCAATTAGATTGGATGTTTATTTGACTCGTCAACAAGTTGAGATGATAAAATATAACAATACCACAGAATACATGTATCAGTATTATATAATGAAACTTAATCAGTTGAGATTCTTCTATAATGAATTAAGCCGTAATCCTATCTTTAAGAAGTGGTCAAAAACAGTCCTCACACATTAGCGCCCAAACTAGAACTAAACAACGGTATTCCACCCTCGTGCATATGACGTATTTTATCGCTATGACGTAGTGTCTAGACATATGCATGTTTTATTCCTAACACGGAAACATTTCGGGTTTAAGATTATTTCATTTTAACTTTAGTTAATAATAACAGAACCAATATAATATGGAAATAAATCTACTCGTAACACTGTGGTATTGTTATATTTTATCATCTCAACTTGTTGGAATAAAATTGTGTTCAATTTCAAAAAGGATTGTGGATTTCCTATATATTAAGGTACAGTTTATCTAAATCACTTTATACACAAAAGATTCATATCGCGACGAGTCAAGTAAACATCAAATCTAATTCAATAACATCAATATAAATTCTTATACAACCTTGTGAGATCCAAGATGGATATGAATCAAAATAATATATAATAATACATTACTAAAAATATCATCTAACGTCAGTAGCTGATTTCGCACGTGACAAAAGATTGGGGGCTCAAGTCCTGGATCTAAAGTTTGTATGTATAGGAATTGAGAATATACAACTGTTTTTAGTGAAAACGATTTACAACAAATATTTATTCAAATTCTGTCTACGTGGGAGGCACTATCTGTGTTCGGACATACTGTTTTCAGCTTTGTACACAATCATCTTAAAATTTATCTTCTACAAATTAACAGTGGTGTAAAATATTTCAAAGGACTTTATGAAAGGTAAAGTTGAAATTTTTTATCTTCTATTTACGTCATTAATATAAAACATGTCGGAAGCTAATCTTACGTTGGAGCAATTGAATATTTTTGCTATCACGTCAGAACAGTTAACTAGCATGTCACTAACCCAGTTAAAAGAGATGGCAAACTCTCTGGGAATAGACATTACTGAAGTTACACCAGTTAGGAGTAAATTGATTCAAGATATTAAGGACTGTTTGAAAAGACATGGTAGAATGCTTGAAGAAAATACTATGAATAGTGAAGAATCAGTGGTTCTCAATGTATCAGAAACCCTGAAAACAGACATAAATAACCATGAATTTAAAATGAATGGAAATGAACTAAGTGCAGACATGAAATTCCAGTTAGAAATGAAGAAGTTAGAAATTCAAGTACAATTAGAGGGTAAAAGAATAGAAGCAGAGAAAGAGAAAAGATTGGGGGAATTGGAAAAAGAAAGAATCGCTAGTAATGAAAGGATTGAATTGGCAAAGTCTCGTTCATCAACTCATACGATTCAGGAAACAAATAATGTAGAACTATATAAGTTTAAAAAGCATGTCCCAAGCATGGAGAACATAGAGATTGATGAGTTCTTTATGGTCTTCGAAAGAAACTCGATCGATTATAAATTTCCTGAAGATAAGAAAGCAGTACTTTTACGTTCAGCTCTAACAAAAGGCAAGGCTTTAGATGTTGTATTGAATCTGACTCCAGAGGAATGCAATGATTATGAACTAATAAAGAGCAGAGTACTATTGAGTTATGTTCTAACTCCAGAAAAGTATCGAAAGTTATATCGTGAGTACAAGAAGGAACCAGAAGTTTCACATGTTGATTTCCTGAGATTAGAGAAAAAGTATTTTGATCGATGGTTACGTTCTAAGAATGTGAATAAAGATTATGAGAAACTATATAATCTCATACTGATGGAGGATTTTACTGAGAAGATTCGCACTGATATAAAAGTTCATTTGGCTGATCGTGGTATTGAAATAGCAGAACAAGCAGCAGTAAAAGCCGATGAATACGTCATTATTCACCCGCATAGCCATTATTTTCAAAATGACAGAACAAGTTTGAGGACTCAAAACAGTAATACAGAGAGGAAGTTAAGATCGACAGAGGATAAAAGTAAACAAAAAGCCGATAAACAAGAGAATTCAAGTTTTGTACAAAAGAGAATTACCTGTACATTCTGTAAGAAAGATGGACATATCAAAGAGAATTGTTGGAGTCTACATAAAGAGAAAAGACCCATTAAAAACAAGAACAACGTGGTTTTATCACACATCGCCGTACAAACTGAAACTCACATAAATAAAACTGCCCACAAAATAATTAAAGCTGAAAGAAAGACATCTGATGTTAGTCATGAGGAGATGGCGAAACACGCATGTCCAAGTTGCTCAAAGTCGGAAAAAGTCTTTGAAATGAGAACCGAGGCTATTGAACATTCTAGTTTCAACTCCAAAGGGAGTGTGACAGATGAACAATCAGTAAATAAAACTTTTTTTTATGGAGGCAGTAGTGTAGCAAGAAACTCAGTAGGCAGAGAACTACCCGAGAGCATGCTATCGGATGTTAGCGAGGGCTATGTGTCACCTATAGATAATCAAGCTAGAGAACGGAAGATTAAAATTCTACGTGACTCCGGTGCTGATATATCTCTACTGTTGAAGGATACTGTACCAACGTCGAAATTGACTCATACAGGCCAGTATGCCTTGATCAGTACTATGGCTGGAACACTTACGGCACCGTTACATCGTATACAGTTGAAGAGTAATTACTTCACTGGATCTGTTATTGTTGGGATAGTGAAGAAATTTCCCTACAGAGGCATTTCATTACTTTTAGGAAGTGACATTGCCAAGAATCAGGTACATCCTGTACTTAAAGAAACCAAAGACTCTGTTCAGTGTAGGAATACTGAACATTCAGTATGCGTTATCACCAGAGCTATGGAGAAACAGCAGATGACTAATGAATCGACAAAGAAACCAGAACCAACACCAGAGATTGACTTACAAGCAACCTTCATGGCGGATGTTCTAGGTGGTCACTCAAGTCATACTGATCAAAATAATTTGTCGCCTAGACAACTACTCATTCTTGCTCAAGGCAAAGATCCAGAGATTGGGAAGCTAAAAGAGGAAGCAAAGAATGAAGGAGAGTTAGAAACAATGGCCGCAGGTTATTACCTGAGGGACGAGTTGTTGATGAGGAAATGGAGAGGGAAAGAAAACGACGATGAAACATGCAGCGAAGTACATCAAATCGTGGTACCCAATGTTTACCGCAAGGACATACTACATATGGCCCATGATTCACCGTATGCTGGTCACCTAGGGATACAGAAAACCTTCGACAGGATTCTTCCATATTTCTTCTGGCCTGGCCTACGTCGTGACGTCACATCGTTTTGCAGATCATGTCATGTCTGCCAGATGGTCGGCAAGCCGAATCAGACCATTTCGGTAGCTCCTCTACGACCCATACCAGCATTCTCAGAACCCTTCAGTCACATCATTATAGACTGCGTCGGTCCGTTGCCTAAAACTAAGGCTGGCCACCAGTATCTGTTCACTATAATGTGTTCGGCAACGAGATTTCCAGAGGCTATTCCTCTACGTAGCATCAATGCCGACAAAATCTCTGATGCACTTATCGGATTCTTCACCCGATATGGTCTTCCGAAAACCGTGCAGTCAGATCAAGGTTCAAATTTCACATCGAAGTTATTTCGCCAAGTCTTAGAACGGCTGGGTATTCGTCATGCAGTATCGAGTGCATATCATCCACAGAGTCAAGGCGCACTGGAACGATACCACTAAACATTGAAGAATATGCTCCGTACTTTCTGTTTTGAGCATAACGACGACTGGGATCGTGGTATTCCCTTCGCACTCTTCGCAACCAGAGAGGCTGTACAAGAATCTCTTGGTTTCAGTCCCTTTGAACTGGTATTCGGACACACAGTTCGTGGACCACTAAAGCTGTTACAAGAGACATGGTTGTCATCCACTGAAGACACTGGTCTACTGACATACGTGGAAAATTTTAAAAATAGACTGTATAATGCATTAAAAGTTGTCAGATCTAATCTTTTGCAGGCACAAGACAAGATGAAGGTCTATTATGACGTCAACGCAAGAACCCGTATCTTCCAACCTGGTGATAGAGTTCTCATGCTGACGCCACTGTCTGGTCAACCCCTGAGTGCCAAGTTTACAGGACCCTACGAGGTTATGGCTAAGCTTAGTGAGGTTAACTATCTTGTAAAGACCCCTGATAGACGGAAATCGCAACGAGTGTGCCATATCAATATGTTGAAACCATACATTACCAGAGAAGAACAAAATGTTGTTGCCTCGGTAAACACTGTTATTAAAGTCGGGAATAATTCACCCGAAATTGAGCGTGAAGTGGCAGAAAGCAAACTGCAAAATACAAAGGCTCTGAAAAACCTAAATGAAAAATTGGCACATTTACCTGATTGCGAACAATCCGCTATCAAAGGTCTAATTAATGAAAATATCCATTTATTTGGAGATGTACCTAGTAGAACTAGTGTAGTTAAGCATGATGTTATTTTAAATGAAAATACTAAAGCTATTAAACAACATCCATACAGGTCAAATCCTATCCAGTTAGAATGCATCCGTAAAGAGGTTCACTACATGCTTGACAATGACATTATTACACCTAGTATTAGTGACTGGTCTTCCCCTTGCGTATTGGTACCTAAAGCCGATGGATCCATGAGGTTTTGTGTGGACTACCGTAAGGTAAACAAAGTGACAAAAACTGATTCCTATCCAATACCAAGAATCGACGATCTAATAGATCAAGTGAGTAATGCTAAGTTTGTGACGAAAATTGACCTATTGACGGCGTATTTTCAGATTCCACTGACTGAAAGGACTCAGGAGATATCATCGTTTGTAACCCCTGACGGACTGTACAAATTTAAGGTCATGCCCTTTGGTATGGTTAATGCACCCTCTACTTTTCAACGGTTAATAAATACCATTACTCAGGACATTCCTAAATGTCACGCATACCTCGATGATATTGTTGTTTTTAGTGACGATTTTAAATCTCATTTAGATCAACTACATTTGTTATTTACGAAATTGACTCATGCTAATCTCACCATAAACTTGACTAAGAGTCAGTTCTGCCATGCAACCATCGAGTATCTAGGTCACATAGTGGGGAATGGTTTGGTAAAACCATTAAATGCAAAGGTTAAGGCTATTCGTGAGTTCCCTGTTCCTGAAACCTGTAAACAACTCCGTAGTTTTCTCGGGATGGCGGGGTACTACCGTCGGTTCTGTCAAAATTTCTCAACCATTGCATGTCCATTAACAAATCTATTAAAGAAGAATTGCACTTTCAAATGGTCTAATGAATGCCACCAGGCCTTTGATAAATTAAAAGATGTTCTTTCTGAGGCACCTGTATTAGTAACACCCAATTACAGTAAACCCTTTAAAATTACCGTTGACGCGTTTGATACAGGGATGGGAGCGGTCATTTCTCAGAGGGGTGATGATTCATTGGAACACCCGATTAGTTTTTACTCTAAAAAATTTGATAAGCATCAAAGAAACTATAGTGTGATAGAAAAGGAACTTTTAGGATTAATCCTGGCATTGAAACATTTTGATTTTTATATCAATGGTTCTCCATATCCAATTGATATTTTAACTGATCATAACCCTTTAGTTTTCCTTTCCAGGGTTAAACAGAACCAAAGAATTATTCGCTGGAGCTTTTTCCTCCAAGCATATAATTTAAATGTGTTATATTTACCAGGTAAACAAAATGCGGTCGCTGAGACGTTGTCGCGCATGTAACTGGTAAACCAGAAGATAAAGTCAGTTTCTCATGAAATGTTTTTCTTTAATGTCATTCATTGTATTGATTAACATTTATATTATTGTAAATATGATATAAATAAACTATGTTTTGAAATATTACAATATGAAACATTACAGAACAAAACTTCAAATTCTACTAGAAACAATCATACGTTGTAAGGTAAAAGGTAACTATTGCATACATCAGTTGCACACACACCGGTATTTAACTTGAATACATTCACACTTGTGTTTGTTCAATTGATTATTGATGTGTTTTGAAAATTGTTTGTTTCAATGTCGTCATGTTATAATTTGGATGTCTTATTTTATGCTATGTAAAAGCTAAATCAGCTGAGATTATAAAATTTTTTTAAATATTCTTGATGTCATAATTGAGACATCATAATAATCATATAATAACTGAAAATCATTAGTTAATGATACAGTGATCGGTTATAAATAAATTAAATTTTCTAAACAATTATCTATCAATTATTAATCGGTTCCACTTATTTGGGTAATTCATATCAATTCTGTGGGAATTGGTTATTGGTGGTAATAGTTTTATGGTCAACGTTGTACACACAATAATCATAATTGTAAATATTAATTGATAAATAAATGTTTAATTAATAATCATTGATACGATAATGTGATAAGGGATTCCATAATAGCGACTTTGTTATTAAGGGGATTTGTAATATATGGTTCATTTTAATTTAAAAGATTGTCCAATAGTCAATTAAATCTTACGAATAGTTTAGGAATTCGGTTCATTTTATGGGTACTCTACAAAGAATTCCATACTTAACGCTGTCTGTAATTCCTTTGTGTCTTAAGGGGGGGCGAGTGTTACGACTAGATTTATTTCCATATTATATTGGTTCTGTTATTATTAACTAAAGTTAAAATGAAATAATCTTAAACCCGAAATGTTTCCGTGTTAGGAATAAAACATGCATATGTCTAGACACTACGTCATAGCGATAAAATACGTCATATGCACGAGGGTGGAATACCGTTTAGTTTAGTTCTAGTTTGGGCGCTAATGTGTGAGGACTGTTTTTGACCACTTTCTTAAAGATAGGATTACAGCTTAACTCATTATAGAAGAATCTCAACTGATTAAGTTTCATTATATAATACTGGTACATGTATTCTGTGGTATTGTTATATTTTATCATCTCAACTTGTTGGAATAAAATTGTGTTCAATTTCAAACAGGATTGTGGATTTCCTATATATTAAGGTACAGTTTATATAAATCACTTTATACACAAAAGATTCATATCGCGACGAGTCAAATAAACATCAAATCTAATTCAATAACATCAATATAAATTCTTATACAACCTTGTGAGATCCAAGATGGATATGAATCAAAATAATATATAATAATACATTACTAAAAATATCATCTAACGTCAGTAGCTGATTTCGCACGTGACAAAAGATTGGGGGCTCAAGTCCTGGATCTAAAGTTTGTATGTATAAGAATTGAGAATATACAACTGTTTTAGTGAAAACGATTTACAACAAATATTTATTCAAATTCTGTCTACGTGGGAGGCACTGTCTGTGTTCGGACATACTGTTTTCAGCTTTGTACACAATCATCTTAAAATTTATCTTCTACAAATATTAAGTGGTGTAAAAATATTTCAAAGGACTTTATGAAAGGTAAAGTTGAAATTTTTTATCTTCTATTTACGTCATTAATATAAAACATGGCGGAAGCTAATCTTACGTTGGAGCAATTGAATATTTTTGCTATCACGTCAGAACAGTTAACTAGCATGTCACTAACCCAGTTAAAAGAGATGGCAAACTCTCTGGGAATAGACATTACTGAAGTTACACCAGTTAGGAGTAAATTGATTCAAGATATTAAGGACTGTTTGAAAAGACATGGTAGAATGCTTGAAGAAAATACTATGAATAGTGAAGAATCAGTGGTTCTCAATGTATCAGAAACCCTGAAAACAGACATAGATAACCATGAATTTAAAATGAATGGAAATGAACTAAGTGCAGACATGAAATTCCAGTTAGAAATGAGGAAGTTAGAAATTCAAGTACAATTGGAAGGTAAAAGAATAGAAGTACAATTGGAAGGTAAAAGAATAGAAGTACAATTAGAAGGTAAAAGAATAGAAGCAGAGAAAGAGAAAAGATTGGGGGAATTGGAAAAAGAAAGAATCGCTAGTAATGAAAGGATTGAATTGGCAAAGTCTCGTTCATCAACTCATACGATTCAGGAAACAAATAATGTAGAACTATATAAGTTTAAAAAGCATGTCCCAAGCATGGAGAACATAGAGATTGATGAGTTCTTTATGGTCTTCGAAAGAAACTCGATCGATTATAAATTTCCTGAAGATAAGAAAGCCGTACTTTTACGTTCAGCTCTAACAAAAGGCAAGGCTCTAGATGTTGTATTGAATCTGACTCCATAAGAATGCAATGATTATGAACTAATAAAGAGCAGAGTACTATTGAGTTATGTTCTAACTCCAGAAAAGTATCGAAAGTTATATCGTGAGTACAAGAAGGAACCAGAAGTTTCACATGTTGATTTCCTGAGATTAGAGAAAAAGTATTTTGATCGATGGTTACGTTCTAAGAATGTGAATAAAGATTATGAGAAACTATATAATCTCATACTGATGGAGGATTTTACTGAGAAGATTCGCACTGATATAAAAGTTCATTTGGCTGATCGTGGTATTGAAATAGCAGAACAAGCAGCAGTAAAAGCCGATGAATACGTCATTATTCACCCGCATAGCCATTATGTTCAAAATGACAGAACAAGTTTGAGGACTCAAAACAGTAATACAGAGAGGAAGTTAAGATCGACAGAGGATAAAAGTAAACAAAAAGCCGATAAACAAGAGAATTCAAGTTTTGTACAAAAGAGAATTACCTGTACATTCTGTAAGAAAGATGGACATATAAAAGAGAATTGTTGGAGTCTACATAAAGAGAAAAGACCCATTAAAAACAAGAACAACGTGGTTTTATCACACATCGCCGTACAAACTGAAACTCACATAAATAAAACTGCCCACAAAAGAATTAAAGCTGAAAGAAAGACATCTGATGTTAGTCATGAGGAGATGGCGAAACACGCATGTCCAAGTTGCTCAAAGTCGGAAAAAGTCTTTGAAATGAAGACCGAGGCAATTGAACATTCTAGTTTCAACTCCTAAGGGAGTGTGACAGATGAACAATCAGTCAATAAAAAGTTTACTTATGGAGGCAGTAGTGTAGCAAGAAACTCAGTAGGCAGAGAACTACCCGAGTGCATGCTATCGGATGTTAGCGAGGGCTATGTGTCACCTATAGATAATCAAGCTAGAGAACGGAAGATTAAAATTCTACGTGACTCCGGTGCTGATATATCTCTACTGTTGAAGAATACTGTACCAACGTCGAAATTGACTCATACAGGCCAGTATGCCTTGATCAGTACTATGGCTGGAACACTTACGGCACCGTTACATCGTATACAGTTGAAGAGTAATTACTTCACTGGATCTGTTATTGTTGGGATAGTGAAGAAATTTCCCTACAGAGGCATTTCATTACTTTTAGGAAGTGACATTGCCAAGAATCAGGTACATCCTGTACTTAAAGAAACCAAAGACTCTGTTCAGTGTAGGAATACTGAAAATTCAGTATGTGTTATCACCAGAGCTATGGAGAAACAGCAGATGACTAATGAATCGACAAAGAAACCAGAACCAACACCAGAGATTGACTTACAGGCAACCTTCATGGCGGATGTTCTAGGTGGTCACTCAAGTCATACTGATCAAAATAATTTGTCGCCTAAACAACTACTCATTCTTGCTCAAGGCAAAGATCCAGAGATTGGGAAGCTAAAAGAGGAAGCAAAGAATGAAGGAGAGTTAGAAACATTGGCCGCAGGTTATTACCTGAGGGACGAGTTGTTGATGAGGAAATGGAGAGGGAAAGAAAACGACGATGAAACATTCAGCGAAGTACATCAAATCGTGGTACCCAATGTTTACCGCAAGGACATACTACATATGGCCCATGATTCACCGTATGCTGGTCACCTAGGGATTCAGAAAACCTTCGATAGGATTCTTCCATATTTCTTCTGGCCTGGCCTACGTCGTGACGTCACATCGTTTTGCAGATCATGTCATGTCTGCCAGATGGGCGGCAAGCCGAATCAGACCATTCCGGTAGCTCCTCTACGACCCATACCAGCATTCTCAGAACCCTTTAGTCACATCATTATAGACTGCGTCGGTCCGTTGCCTAAAACTAAGGCTGGCCACCAGTATCTGTTCACTATAATGTGTTTGGCAACGAGATTTCCAGAGGCTATTCCTCTACGTAGCATCAATGCCGACAAAATATCTGATGCACTTATCGGATTCTTCACCCGATATGGTCTTTTTCGAAAACCGTGCAGTCAGATCAAGGTTCAAATTTCACATCGAAGTTATTTCGCCAAGTCTTAGAACGGCTGGGTATTCGTCATGCAGTATCGAGTGCATATCATCCACAGAGTCAAGGCGCACTGGAACGATACCACCAAACATTGAAAAACATGCTCCGTACTTTCTGTTTCGAGCATAACGACGACTGGGATCGTGGTATTCCCTTCGCACTCTTCGCAACCAGAGAGGCTGTACAAGAATCTCTTGGTTTCAGTCCCTTTGAACTGGTATTCGGACACACAGTTCGTGGACCACTAAAGCTGTTACAAGAGACATGGTTGTCATCCACTGAAGACACTGGTCTACTGACATACGTGGACAATTTTAAAAATAGACTATATAATGCATTAAAAGTTGTCAGATCTAATCTTTTGCAGGCACAAGACAAGATGAAGGTCTATTATGATGTCAACGCAAGAACCCGTATCTTCCAACCTGGTGATAAAGTTCTCATGCTGACGCCACTGTCTGGTCAACCCCTGAGTGCCAAGTTTACAGGACCCTACGAGGTTATGGCTAAGCTTAGTGAGGTTAACTATCTTGTAAAGACCCCTGATAGACGGAAATCGCAACGAGTGTGCCATATCAATATGTTGAAACCATACATTACCAGAGAAGAACAAAAAGTTGTTGCCTCGGTAAACACTGTTATTAAAGTCGGGAATAATTCACCCGAAATTGAGCGTGAAGTGGCAGAAAGCAAACTGCAAAATACAAAGGCTCTAAAAAACCTAAATGAAAAATTGGCACATTTACCTGATTGCGAACAATCCGCTATCAAAGGTCTAATTAATGAAAATATCCATTTATTTGGAGATGTACCTAGTAGAACTAGTGTGGTTAAGCATGATGTTATTTTAAATGAAAATACTAAAGCTATTAAACAACATCCATACAGGTCAAATCCTATCCAGTTAGAATGCATCCGTAAAGAGGTTCACTACATGCTTGACAATGACATTATTACACCTAGTAGTAGTGACTGGTCTTCCCCTTGCGTATTGGTACCTAAAGCCGATGGATCCATGAGGTTTTGTGTGGACTACCGTAAGGTAAACAAAGTGACAAAAACTGATTCCTATCCAATACCAAGAATCGACGATCTAATAGATCAAGTGAGTAATGCTAAGTTTGTGACGAAAATTGACCTATTGACGGCGTATTTTCAGATTCCCCTGACGGAGAGGCTCAGGAGATATCATCGTTTGTAACCCCTGACGGACTGTACAAATTTAAGGTCATGCCCTTTGGTATGGTTAATGCACCCTCTACTTTTCAACGGTTAATAAATACCATTACTCAGGACATTCCTAAATGTCATGCATACCTCGATGATATTGTTGTCTTTAGTGACGATTTTAAATCTCATTTAGATCAACTACATTTGTTATTTACGAAATTGACTCATTCTAATCTCACCATTAACTTGACTAAGAGTCAGTTCTGCCATGCAACCATCGAGTATCTAGGTCACATAGTGGGAAATGGTTTGGTAAAACCATTAAATGCAAAGGTTGAGGCTATTCGTAGTTTTCTCGGGATGGCGGGGTACTACCGTCGGTTCTGTCAAAATTTCTCAACCATTGCATGTTCATTAACAAATCTATTAAAGAAGAATTGCACTTTCAAATGGTCTAATGAATGCCACCAGGCCTTTGATAAATTAAAAGATGTTCTTTCTGAGGCACCTGTATTAGTAACACCCAATTACAGTAAACCCTTTAAAATTACCGTTGACGCGTGTGATACAGGGATGGGAGCGGTCATTTCCCAAAAGGGTGATGATTCACTGGAACACCCGATTAGTTTTTACTCTCAAAAAT
The DNA here is from genome assembly GCA_949126835.1 of Anisus vortex. NCBI lineage: Eukaryota > Metazoa > Mollusca > Gastropoda > Planorbidae > Anisus > Anisus vortex. The sequence continues at coordinate 20,241 of CASBPS010000199.1, forward strand.
TTGATAAGCATCAAAGAAACTATAGTGTGATAGAAAAGGAACTTTTAGGATTAATCCTGGCATTGAAACATTTTGATTTTTATATCAATGGTTCTCCATATCCAATTGATATTTTAACTGATCATAACCCTTTAGTTTTCCTTTCCAGGGTTAAACAGAACCAAAGAATTATTCGCTGGAGCTTATTCCTCCAAGCATATAATTTAAATGTGTTATATTTACCAGGTAAACAAAATGTGGTCGCTGAGACGTTGTCGCGCATGTAACTGGTAAACCAGAAGATGAAAGTCAGTTTCTCATTAAATGTTTTCTTTTATGTCATTCATTGTATTGATTAACATTTATATTATTGTAAATATGACAATAAATAAACTATGTTTTGAAATATTGCAATATGAGACATTACAGAACAAAACTTCAAATTCTACTAGAAACAATCATACGTTGTAAGGTAAAAGGTAACTATTGCATACAGCAATTGCACACACACCGGTATTTAACTTGAATACATCCACACTTGTGTTTGTTAAATTGATTATTGATGTGTTTTGAAAATTGTTTGTTTCTATGTCGTCATGTTATAATTTGGATGTCTTATTTTATGCTATGTAAAAGCTAAATCAGCTGAGATTATAACATTTTTTTTTATAAATATTCTTGATGTCATAATTGAGACATCATAATAATCATATAATAACTGAAAATCATTAGTTAATGATACAGTGATCGGTTATAAATAAATTAAATTTCCTAAAGAATTATATATTCAATTATTAATCGGTTCCACTTATTTGGGTAATTCATATCAATTCTGTGGGAATTGGTTATTGGTGGTAATAGTTTTCTGGTCAACGTTGTACACACAATAATCATAATTGTAAATATTAATTGATAAATAAATGTTTAATTAATAATCATTGATAGAATAATGTGATAAGGGATTCCATAATAGCGACTTTGTTATTAAGGGGATATGTAATATATGGTTCATTTTAATCTTAAAAAGATTGTCCAATAGTCAATTAAATCTTACGAATAGTTTGGGAATTCGGTTCATTTTATGGGTACTCTACAAAGAATTCCATACTTAACGCTGTCTGTAATTCCTTTGTGTCTTAAGGGGGGGCGAGTGTTACGAGTAGATTTATTTCCATATTATATTGGTTCTGTTATTATTAACTAAAGTTAAAATGAAATAATCTTAAACCCGATATGTTTCCGTGTTAGGAATAAAACATGCATATGTCTAGACACTACGTCATAGCGATAAAATACGTCATATGCACGAGGGTGGAATACCGTTTAGTTTAGTTCTAGTTTGGGCGCTAATGTGTGCGGACTGTTTTTGACCACTTTCTTAAAGATAGGATTACGGCTTAACTCATTATAGAAGAATCTCAACTGATTAAGTTTCATTATATAATACTGGTACATGTGTTCTGTGGTATTGTTATATTTTATCATCTCAACTTGTTGGAATAAAATTGTGTTCAATTTCAAACAGAATTGTGGATTTCCTATATATTAAGGTACAGTTTATCTAAATCACTTTATACACAAAAGATTCATATCGCAACGAGTCAAATAAACATCAAATCTAATTCAATAACATCAATATAAATTTTTATACAACCTTGTGAGATCCAAGATGGATATGAATCAAAAGAATATATAATAATACATTACTAAAAATATCATCTAACGTCAGTAGCTGATTTCGCACGTGACAAAAGATTGGGGGCTCAAGTCCTGGATCTAAAGTTTGTATGTATAAGAATTGAGAATATACAACTGTTTTAGTGAAAACGATTTACAACAAATATTTATTCAAATTCTGTCTACGTGGGAGGCACTGTCTGTGTTCGGACATACTGTTTTCAGCTTTGTACACAATCATCTTAAAATTTATCTTCTACAAATATTAAGTGGTGTAAAAATATTTCAAAGGACTTTATGAAAGGTAAAGTTGAAATTTTTTATCTTCTATTTACGTCATTAATATAAAACATGGCGGAAGCTAATCTTACGTTGGAGCAATTGAATATTTTTGCTATCACGTCAGAACAGTTAAATAGCATGTCACTAACCCAGTTAAAAGAGATGGCAAACTCTCTGGGAATAGACATTACTGAAGTTACACCAGTTAGGAGTAAATTGATTCAAGATATTAAGGACTGTTTGAAAAGACATGGTAGAATGCTTGAAGAAAATACTATGAATAATGAAGAATCAGTGGTTCTCAATGTATCAGAAACCCTGAAAACAGACATAAATAACCATGATTTTAAAATGAATGGAAATGAACTAAGTGCAGAAATGAAATTCCAGTTAGAAATGAAGAAGTTAGAAATTCAAGTACAATTGAAAGAGAAAGAATTGGAAAAAGAAAGAATCGCTAGTAATGAAAGGATTGAATTGGCAAAGTCTCGTTCGTCAACTCATACGATGCAGGAAACAAATAATGTGGAACTATATAAGTTTAAAAAGCATGTCCCAAGCATGGAGAACATGGAGATTGATGAGTTCTTTATGGTCTTCGAAAGAAACTCGATCGATTATAAATTTCCTGAAGATAAGAAAGCAGTACTTTTACGTTCAGCTCTAACAAAAGGCAAGGCTTTAGATGTTGTATTGAATCTGACTCCAGAGGAATGCAATGATTATGAACTAATAAAGAGCAGAGTAATATTGAGTTATGTTCTAACTCCAGAAAAGTATCGAAAGTTATATCGTGAGTACAAGAAGGAACCAGAAGTTTCACATGTTGACTTCCTGAGATTAGAGAAAAAGTATTTTGATCGATGGTTACGTTCTAAGAATGTGAATAAAGATTATGAGAAACTATATAATCTCATACTGATGGAGGATTTTACTGAGAAGATTCGCACTGATATAAAAGTTCATTTGGCTGATCGTGGTATTGAAATAGCAGAACAAGCAGCAGTTAAAGCCGATGAATACGTCATTATTCATCCGCATAGCCATTATTTTCAAAATGACAGAACAAGTTTGAGGACTCAAAACAGTAATACAGAGAGGAAGTTAAGATCGACAGAGGATAAAAGTAAACAAAAAGCCGATAAACAAGAGAATTCAAGTTTTGTACAAAAGAGAATTACCTGTACATTCTGTAAGAAAGATGGACATATAAAAGAGAATTGTTGGAGTCTACATAAAGAGAAAAGACCCATTAAAAACAAGAACAACGTGGTTTTATCACACATCGCCGTACAAACTGAAACTCACATAAATAAAACTGCCCACAAAAGAATTAAAGCTGATAGAAAGACATTTGATGTTAGTCATGAGGAGATGGCGAAACACGCATGTCCAAGTTGCTCAAAGTCGGAAAAAGTCTTTGAAATGAAGACCGAGGCTATTGAACATTCTAGTTTCAACTCCAAAGGGAGTGTGACAGATGAACAATCAGTAAATAAAACGTTTACTTATGGAGGCAGTAGTGTAGCAAGAAACTCAGTAGGCAGAGAACTACCCGAGTGCATGCTATCGGATGTTAGCGAGGGCTATGTGTCACCTATAGATAATCAAGCTAGAGAACGGAAGATTAAAATTCTACGTGACTCCGGTGCTGATATATCTCTACTGTTGAAGAATACTGTACCAACGTCGAAATTGACTCATCAAGGCCAGTATGCCTTAATCAGTACTATGGCTGGAACACTCACGGCACCGTTACATCGTATACAGTTGAAGAGTAATTACTTCACTGGATCTGTTATTGTTGGGATAGTGAAGAAATTTCCCTACAGAGGCATTTCATTACTTTTAGGAAGTGACATTGCCAAGAATCAGGTACATCCTGTACTTAAAGAAACCAAAGACTCTGTTCAGTGTAGGAATACTGAAAATTCAGTATGCGTTATCACCAGAGCTATGGAGAAACAGCAGATGACTAATGAATCGACAAAGAAACCAGAACCAACACCAGAGATTGACTTGCAAGCAACCTTCATGGTGGATGTTCTAGGTGGTCACTCAAGTCATACTGATCAAAATAATTTGTCGCCTAGACAACTACTCATTCTTGCTCAAGGCAAAGATCCAGAGATTGGGAAGCTAAAACAGGAAGCAAAGAATGAAGGAGAGTTAGAAACAATGGCCGCAGGTTATTACCTGAGGGACGAGTTGTTGATGAGGAAATGGAGAGGGAAAGAAAACGACGATGAAACATGCAGCGAAGTACATCAAATCGTGGTACCCAATGTTTACCGCAAAGACATACTACATATGGCCCATGATTCACCGTATGCTGGTCACCTAGGGATACAGAAAACCTTCGACAGGATTCTTCCATATTTCTTCTGGCCTGGCCTACGTCGTGACGTCACATCGTTTTGCAGATCATGTCATGTCTGCCAGATGGTCGGCAATCCGAATCAGACCATTCCGGTAGCTCCTCTACGATCCATACCAGCATTCTCAGAACCCTTCAGTCACATCATTATAGACTGCGTCGGTCCGTTGCCTAAAACTAAGGCTGGCCACCAGTATCTGTTCACTATAATGTGTTCGGCAACGAGATTTCCAGAGGCTATTCCTCTACGTAGCATCAATGCCGACAAAATATCTGATGCACTTATCGGATTCTTCACCCGATATGGTCTTCCGAAAACCGTGCAGTCAGATCAAGGTTCAAATTTCACATCGAAATTATTTCGCCAAGTCTTAATACGGCTGGGTATTCGTCATGCAGTATCGAGTGCATATCATCCACAGAGTCAAGGCGCACTGGAACGATACCACCAAACATTGAAGAATATGCTCCGTACTTTCTGTTTCGAGCATAACGACGACTGGGATCGTGGTATTCCCTTCGCACTCTTCGCAACCAGAGAGGCTGTACAAGAATCTCTTGGTTTCAGTCCCTTTGAACTGGTATTCGGACACACAGTTCGTGGACCACTAAAGCTGTTACAAGAGACATGGTTGTCATCCAATGAAGACACTGGTCTACTGACATACGTGGAAAATTTTAAAAATAGACTGTATAATGCATTAAAAGTTGTCAGATCTAATCTTTTGCAGGCACAAGACAAGATGAAGGTCTATTATGACGTCAACGCAAGAACCCGTATCTTCCAACCTGGTGATAAAGTTCTCATGCTGACGCCACTGTCTGGTCAACCCCTGAGTGTCAAGTTTACAGGACCCCACGAGGTTATGGCTAAGCTTAGTGAGGTTAACTATCTTGTAAAGACCCCTGATAGACGGAAATCGCAACGAGTGTGCCATATCAATATGTTGAAACCATACATTACCAGAGAAGAACAAAATGTTGTTGCCTCGGTAAACACTGTTATTAAAGTCGGGAATAATTCACCCGAAATTGAGCGTGAAGTGGCAGAAAGCAAACTGCAAAATACAAAGGCTCTGAAAAACCTAAATGAAAAATTGGCACATTTACCCGATTGCGAACAATCCGCTATCAAAGGTCTAATTAATGAAAATATCCATTTATTTGGAGATGTACCTAGTAGAACTAGTGTAGTTAAGCATGATGTTATTTTAGATGAAAATACTAAAGCTATTAAACAACATCCATACAGGTCAAATCCTATCCAGTTAGAATGCATCCGTAAAGAGGTTCACTACATGCTTGACAATGACATTATTACACCTAGTAGTAGTGACTGGTCTTCCCCTTGCGTATTGGTACCTAAGGCCGATGGATCCATGAGGTTTTGTGTGGACTACCGTAAGGTAAACAAAGTGACAAAAACTGATTCCTATCCAATACCAAGAATCGACGATCTAATAGATCAAGTGAGTAATGCTAAGTTTGTGACGAAAATTGACCTATTGACGGCGTATTTTCAGATTCCACTGACGGAGAGGGCTCAGGAGATATCATCGTTTGTAACCCCTGACGGACTGTACAAATTTAAGGTCATGCCCTTTGGTATGGTTAATGCACCCTCTACTTTTCAACGGTTAATAAATACCATTACTCAGGACATTCCTAAATGTCACGCATACCTCGATGATATTGTTGTTTTTAGTGACGATTTTAAATCTCATTTAGATCAACTACATTTGTTATTTACGAAATTGACTCATGCTAATCTCACCATAAACTTGACTAAGAGTCAGTTCTGCCATGCAACCATCGAGTATCTAGGTCACATAGTGGGAAATGGTTTGGTAAAACCATTAAATGGAAAGGTTAAGGCTATTCGTGAGTTCCCTGTTCCTGAAACCTGTAAACAACTCCGTAGTTTTCTCGGGATGGCGGGGTACTACCGTCGGTTCTGTCAAAATTTCTCAACCATTGCATGTCCATTAACAAATCTATTAAAGAAGAATTGCACTTTCAAATGGTCTAATGAATGCCACCAGGCCTTTGATAAATTAAAAGATGTTCTTTCTGAGGCACCTGTATTAGTAACACCCAATTACAGTAAACCCTTTAAAATTACCGTTGACGCGTGTGATACAGGGGTGGGAGCGGTCATTTCCCAAAAGGGTGATGATTCACTGGAACACCCGATTAGTTTTTACTCTCAAAAATTTGATAAGCATCAAAGAAACTATAGTGTGATAGAAAAGGAACTTTTAGGATTAATCCTGGCATTGAAACATTTTGATTTTTATATCAACGGTTCTCCATATCCAATTGATATTTTAACTGATCATAACCCTTTAGTTTTCCTTTCCAGGGTTAAACAGAACCAAAGAATTATTCGCTGGAGCTTATTTCTCCAAGCATATAATTTAAATGTGGTATATTTACCAGGTAAACAAAATGTGGTTGCTGACACGTTGTCGCGCATGTAACTGGTAAACCAGAAGATGAAAGTCAGTTTCTCATTAAATGTTTTCTTTTATGTCATTCATTGTATTGATTAACATTTATATTATTGTAAATATGACAATAAATAAACTATGTTTTAAAATATTGCAATATGAGACATTACAGAACAAAACTTCAAATTCTACTAGAAACAATCATACGTTGTAAGGTAAAAGGTAACTATTGCATACAGCAATTGCACACACACCGGTATTTAACTTGAATACATCCACACTTGTGTTTGTTCAATTGATTATTGATGTGTTTTGAAAATTGTTTGTTTCTATGTCGTCATGTTATAATTTGGATGTCTTATTTTATGCTATGTAAAAGCTAAATCAGCTGAGATTATAACATTTTTTTTTAAATATTCTTGATGTCATAATTGAGACATCATAATAATCATATAATAACTGAAAATCATTAGTTAATGATACAGTGATCGGTTATAAATAAATTAAATTTTCTAAAGAATTATCTATCAATTATTAATCGGTTCCACTTATTTGGGTAATTCATATCAATTCTGTGGGAATTGGTTATTTGTGGTAACAGTTTTATGGTCAACGTTGTACACACAATAATCATAATTGTAAATATTAATTGATAAATAAATGTTTAATTAATAATCATTGATACGATAATGTGATAAGGGATTCCATAATAGCGACTTTGTTATTAAGGGGATATGTAATATATGGTTCATTTTAATCTTAAAAAGATTGTCCAATAGTCAATTAAATCTTACGAATAGTTTGGGAATTCGGTTCATTTTATGGGTACTCTACAAAGAATTCCATACTTAACGCTGTCTGTAATACCTTTGTGTCTTAAGGGGGGACGAGTGTTACGAGTAGATTTTATTTCCATATTATATTGGTTCTGTTATTATTAACTAAAGTTAAAATGAAATAATCTTAAACCCGAAATGTTTCCGTATTAGGAATAAAACATGTTATGTCTAGACACTACGTCATAGCAATAAAATACGTCATATGCACGAGGGTGGAATACCGTTTAGTTTAGTTTTAGTTTGGGCGCTAATGTGTGAGGACTGTTTTTGACCATTTTCTTAAAGATAGGATTACAGCTTAGTTCGTTATAGAAGAATCTCAACTGATTAAGTTTCATTATATAATACTGGTACATGTATTCTGTGGTATTGTTATATTTTATCATCTCTACTTGTTGGAATAAAATTGTGTTCAATTTCAAACAGGATTGTGGATTTCCTATATATTAAGGTACAGTTTATCTAAATCATTTCATACAAAAGATTCATAGCAAACGAGTAAAATAAACATAAAATATAATTGAATAACATCAATATAAATTCTTATACAACCTTGTGAGATCCAAGATGGATATGAATCAAAAGAATATATATAATAATACATTACTAAAAATATCATCTAACGTCAGTAGCTGAATTCGCACGTGACAAAAGATTGGGGGCTCAAGTCCTGGATCTAAAGTGTGTATGTATAAGAAATTGAGAATTTACAACTGTTTTAGTGAAAACGATTTACAACAAATATTTATTCAAATTCTGTCTACGTGGGAGGCACTGTCTATGTTCGGACATACTGTTTTCAGCTTTGTACACAACTATCCTTAAAATTTATCTTCTACAAATTAACAGTGGTGTAAAATATTTCAAAGGACTTTATAAAAGGTAAAGTTGAAATTTTTTATCTTCTATTTACGTCATTAATATAAAACATGGCGGAAGCTAATCTTACGTTGGAGCAATTGAATATTTTTGCTATCACGTCAGAACAGTTAACTAGCATGTCACTAACCCAGTTAAAAGAGATGGCAAACTCTCTGGGAATAGACATTACTGAAGTTACACCAGTTAGGAGTAAATTGATTCAAGATATTAAGGACTGTTTGAAAAGACATGGTAGAATGCTTGAAGAAAATACTATGAATAATGAAGAATCAGTGGTTCTCAATGTATCAGAAACCCTGAAAACAGACATAGATAACCATGAATTTAAAATGAATGGAAATGAACTAAGTGCAGACATGAAATTCCAGTTAGAAATGAGGAAGTTAGAAATTCAAGTACAATTGGAAGGTAGAAGAATAGAAGTACAATTAGAAGGTAAAAGAATAGAAGCAGAGAAAGAGAAAAGATTGGGGGAATTGGAAAAAGAAAGAATCGCTAGTAATGAAAGGATTGAATTGGCAAAGTCTCGTTCGTCAACTCAAACGATTCAGGAAACAAATAATGTAGAACTATATAAGTTTAAAAAGCATGTCCCAAGCATGGAGAACATAGAGATTGATGAGTTCTTTATGGTCTTCGAAAGAAACTCGATCGATTATAAATTTCCTGAAGATAAGAAAGCAGTACTTTTACGTTCAGCTCTAACAAAAGGCAAGGCTTTAGATGTTGTATTGAATTTGACTCCAGAAGAATGCAATGATTATGAACTAATAAAGAGCAGAGTACTATTGAGTTATGTTCTAACTCCAGAAAAGTATCGAAAGTTATATCGTGAGTACAAGAAGGAACCAGAAGTTTCACATGTTGACTTCCTGAGATTAGAGAAAAAGTATTTTGATCGATGGTTACGTTCTAAGAATGTGAATAAAGATTATGAGAAACTATATAATCTCATACTGATGGAGGATTTTACTGAGAAGATTCGCACTGATATAAAAGTTCATTTGGCTGATCGTGGTATTGAAATAGCAGAACAAGCAGCAGTTAAAGCCGATGAATACGTCATTATTCACCCGCATAGCCATTATTTTCAAAATGACAGAACAAGTTTGAGGACTCAAAACAGTAATACAGAGAGAAAGTTAAGATCGACAGAGGATAAAAGTAAACAAAAAGCCGATAAACAAGAGAATTCAAGTTTTGTACAAAAGAGAATTACCTGTACATTCTGTAAGAAAGATGGACATATAAAAGAGAATTGTTGGAGTCTACATAAAGAGAAAAGACCCATTAAAAACAAGAACAACGTGGTTTTATCACACATCGCCGTACAAACTGAAACTCACATAAATAAAACTGCCCACAAAAGAATTAAAGCTGATAGAAAGACATTTGATGTTAGTCATGAGGAGATGGCGAAACACGCATGTCCAAGTTGCTCAAAGTCGGAGAAAGTCTTTGAAATGAAGACCGAGGCTATTGAACATTCTAGTTTCAACTCCAAAGGGAGTGTGACAGATGAACAATCAGTAAATAAAACGTTTACTTATGGAGGCAGTAGTGTAGCAAGAAACTCAGTAGGCAGAGAACTACCCGAGTGCATGCTATCGGATGTTAGCGAGGGCTATGTGTCACCTATAGATAATCAAGCTAGAGAACGGAAGATTAAAATTCTACGTGACTCCGGTGCTGATATATCTCTACTGTTGAAGAATACTGTACCAACGTCGAAATTGACTCATACAGGCCAGTATGCCTTAATCAGTACTATGGCTGGAACACTCACGGCACCGTTACATCGTATACAGTTGAAGAGTAATTACTTCACTGGATCTGTTATTGTTGGGATAGTGAAGAAATTTCCCTACAGAGGCATTTCATTACTTTTAGGAAGTGACATTGCCAAAAATCAGGTACATCCTGTACTTAAAGAAACCAAAGACTCTGTTCAGTGTAAGAATACTGAAAATTCAGTATGTGTTATCACTAGAGCTATGGAGAAACAGCAGATGACTAATGAATCGACAAAGAAACCAGAACCAACACCAGAGATTGACTTACAAGCAACCTTCATGGCGGATGTTCTAGGTGGTCACTCAAGTCATACTGATCAAAATAATTTGTCGCCTAGACAACTACTCATTCTTGCTCAAGGCAAAGATCCAGAGATTGGGAAGCTAAAAGAGGAAGCAAAGAATGAAGGAGAGTTAGAAACAATGGCCGCAGGTTATTACCTGAGGGACGAGTTGTTGATGAGGAAATGGAGAGGGAAAGAAAACGACGATGAAACATGCAGCGAAGTACATCAAATCGTGGTACCCACTGTATACCGCAAGGACATACTACATATGGCCCATGATTCACCGTATGCTGGTCACCTAGGGATTCAGAAAACCTTCGATAGGATTCTTCCATATTTCTTCTGGCCTGGCCTACGTCGTGACGTCACATCGTTTTGCAGATCATGTCATGTCTGCCAGATGGTCGGCAAGCCGAATCAGACCATTCCGGTAGCTCCTCTACGACCCATACCAGCATTCTCAGAACCCTTCAGTCACATCATTATAGACTGCGTCGGTCCGTTGCCTAAAACTAAGGCTGGCCACCAGTATCTGTTCACTATAATGTGTTCGGCAACGAGATTCCCAGAGGCTATTCCTCTACGTAGCATCAATGCCGACAAAATCTCTGATGCACTTATCGGATTCTTCACCCGATATGGTCTTCCGAAAACCGTGCAGTCAGATCAAGGTTCAAATTTCACATCGAAGTTATTTCGCCAAGTCTTAGAACGGCTGGGTATTCGTCATGCAGTATCGAGTGCATATCATCCACAGAGTCAAGGCGCACTGGAACGATACCACCAAACATTGAAGAATATGCTCCGTACTTTCTGTTTCGAGCATAACGACGACTGGGATCGTGGTATTCCCTTCGCACTCTTCGCAACCAGAGAGGCTGTACAAGAATCTCTTGGTTTCAGTCCCTTTGAACTGGTATTCGGACACACAGTTCGTGGACCACTAAAGCTGTTACAAGAGACATGGTTGTCATCCACTGAAGACACTGGTCTACTGACATACGTGGAAAATTTTAAAAATAGACTGTATAATACATTAAAAGTTGTCAGATCTAATCTTTTGCAGGCACAAGACAAGATGAAGGTCTATTATGACGTCAACGCAAGAACCCGTATCTTCCAACCTGGTGATAAAGTTCTCATGCTGACGCCACTGTCTGGTCAACCCCTGAGTGCCAAGTTTACAGGACCCTACGAGGTTATGGCTAAGCTTAGTGAGGTTAACTATCTTGTAAAGACCCCTGATAGACGGAAATCGCAACGAGTGTGCCATATCAATATGTTGAAACCATACATTACCAGAGAAGAACAAAATGTTGTTGCCTCGGTAAACACTGTTATTAAAGTCGGGAATAATTCACCCGAAATTGAGCGTGAAGTGGCAGAAAGCAAACTGCAAAATACAAAGGCTCTGAAAAACTTAAATGAAATATTGGCACATTTACCTGATTGCGAACAATCCGCTATCAAAGGTCTAATTAATGAAAATATCCATTTATTTGGAGATGTACCTAGTAGAACTAGTGTAGTTAAGCATGATGTTATTTTAAATGAAAATACTAAAGCTATTAAACAACATCCATACAGGTCAAATTTTATCCAGTTAGAATGCATCCGTAAAGAGGTTCGCTACATGCTTGACAATGACATTATTAAACCTAGTAGTAGTGACTGGTCTTCCCCTTGCGTATTGGTACCTAAAGCCGATGGATCCATGAGGTTTTGTGTGGACTACCGTAAGGTAAAGAAAGTGACAAAAACTGATTCCTATCCAATACCAAGAATCGACGATCTAATAGATCAAGTGAGTAATGCTAAGTTTGTGACGAAAATTGACCTATTGACGGCGTATTTTCAGATTCCACTGACTGAGAGGGCTCAGGAGATATCATCGTTTGTAACCCCTGACGGACTGTACAAATTTAAGGTCATGCCCTTTGGTATGGTTAATGCACCCTCTACTTTTCAACGGTTAATAAATACCATTACTCAGGACATTCCTAAATGTCACGCATACCTCGATGATATTGTTGTTTTTAGTGACGATTTTAAATCTCATTTAGATCAACTACATTTGTTATTTACGAAATTGACTCATGCTAATCTCACCATAAACTTGACTAAGAGTCAGTTCTGCCATGCAACCATCGAGTATCTAGGTCACATAGTGGGAAATGGTTTGGTAAAACCATTAAATGCAAAGGTTAAGGCTATTCGTGAGTTCCCTGTTCCTGAAACCTGTAAACAACTCCGTAGTTTTCTCGGGATGGCGGGGTACTACCGTCGGTTCTGTCAAAATTTCTCAACCATTGCATGTCCATTAACAAATCTATTAAAGAAGAATTGCACTTTCAAATGGTCTAATGAATGCCACCAGGCCTTTGATAAATTAAAAGATGTTCTTTCTGAGGCACCTGTATTAGTAACACCCAATTACAGTAAACCCTTTAAAATTACCGTTGACGCGTGTGATACAGGGATGGGAGCGGTCATTTCCCAAAAGGGTGATGATTCACTGGAACACCTGATTAGTTTTTACTCTCAAAAATTTGATAAGCATCAAAGAAACTATAGTGTGATAGAAAAGGAACTTTTAGGATTAATCCTGGCATTGAAACATTTTGATTTTTATATCAATGGTTCTCCATATCCAATTGATATTTTAACTGATCATAACCCTTTAGTATTCCTTTCCAGGGTTAAACAGAATCAAAGAATTATTCGCTGGAGCTTATTTCTCCAAGCATATAATTTAAATGTGGTATATTTACCAGATAAACAAAATGTGGTTGCTGACACGTTGTCGCGCATGTAACTGGTAAGCCAGAAGATGAAAGTCAGTTTCTCATTAAATGTTTTCTTTTATGTCATTCATTGTATTGATTAACATTTATATTATTGTAAATATGACAATAAATAAACTATGTTTTGAAATATTGCAATATGAGACATTACAGAACAAAACTTCAAATTCTACTAGAAACAATCATACGTTGTAAGGTAAAAGGTAACTATTGCATACAGCAATTGCACACACACCGGTATTTAACTTGAATACATCCACACTTGTGTTTGTTCAATTGATTATTGATGTGTTTTGAAAATTGTTTGTTTTTATGTCGTCATGTTATAATTTGGATGTCTTATTTTATGCTATGTAAAAGCTAAATCAGCTGAGATTATAACATTTTTTTAAATATTCTTGATGTCATAATTGAGACATCATAATAATCATATAATAACTGAAAATCATTAGTTAATGATACAGTGATCGGTTATAAATAAATTTTCTAAAGAATTATCTATCAATTATTAATCGGTTCCACTTATTTGGGTAATTCATATCAATTCTGTGGGAATTGGTTATTGGTGGTAATAGTTTTATGGTCAACGTTGTACACACTATAATCATAATTGTAAATATTAATTGATAAATAAATGTTTAATTAATAATCATTGATACGATAATGTGATAAGGGATTCCATAATAGCGACTTTGTTATTAAGGGATATGTAATATATGGTTCATTTTAATCTTTAAAAGATTGTCCAATAGTCAATTAAATCTTACGAAAAGTTTGGGAATTCGGTTCATTTTATGGGTACTCTACAAAGAATTCCATACTTAACGCTGTCTGTAATTCCTTTGTGTCTTAAGGGGGGGCGAGTGTTACGAGTAGATTTATTTCCATATTATATTGGTTCTGTTATTATTAACTAAAGTTAAAATGAAATAATCTTAAACCCGAAATGTTTCCGTGTTAGGAATAAAACATGCATATGTCTAGACACTACGTCATAGCGATAAAATACGTCATATGCACGAGGGTGGAATACCGTTTAGTTTAGTTCTAGTTTGGGCGCTAATGTGTGAGGACTGTTTTTGACCACTTTCTTAAAGATAGGATTACGGCTTAACTCATTATAGAAGAATCTCAACTGATTAAGTTTCATTATATAATACTGGTACATGTATTCTGTGGTATTGTTATATTTTATCATCTCAACTTGTTGGAATAAAATTGTGTTCAATTTCAAACAGGATTGTGGATTTCCTATATATTAAGGTACAGTTTATCTAAATCACTTTATACACAAAAGATTCATATCGCAACGAGTCAAATAAACATCAAATCTAATTCAATAACATTAATATAAATTCTTATACAACCTTGTGAGATCCAAGATGGATATGAATCAAAAGAATATATAATAATACATTACTAAAAATATCATCTAACGTCAGTAGCTGATTTCGCACGTGACAAAAGTTTAAGGGCTCAAGTCCTGGATCTAAAGTTTGTATGTATAAGAAATTGAGAATATACAACTGTTATAGTGAAAACGATTTACAACAAATATTTATTCAAATTCTGTCTACGTGGGAGGCACTGTTCTGTGTTCGGACATACTGTTTTCAGCTTTGTACACAACCATCCTTAAAATTTATCTTCTACAAATTAACAGTGGTGTAAAATATTTCAAAGGACTTTATAAAAGGTAAAGTTGAAATTTTTTATCTTCTATTTACGTCATTAATATAAAACATGGCGGAAGCTAATCTTACGTTGGAGCAATTGAATATTTTTGCTATCACGTCAGAACAGTTAACTAGCATGTCACTAACCCAGTTAAAAGAGATGGCAAACTCTCTGGGAATAGACATTACTGAAGTTACACCAGTTAGGAGTAAATTGATTCAAGATATTAAGGACTGTTTGAAAAGACATGGTAGAATGCTTGAAGAAAATACTATGAATAATGAAGAATCAGTGGTTCTCAATGTATCAGAAACCCTGAAAACAGACATAAATAACCATGAATTTAAAATGAATGGAAATGAACTAAGTGCGGACATGAAATTTCAGTTAGAAATGAAGAAGTTAGAAATTCAATTACAATTACAATTACAATTAGAGGGTAAAAGAATAGAAGCAGAGAAAGAGAAAGAGATAAGACTGGGGGAACTGGAAAAAGAAAGAATCGCTAGTAATGAAAGGATTGAATTGGCAAAGTCTCGTTCGTCAACTCATACGATTCAGGAAACAAATAATGTGGAACTATATAAGTTTAAAAAGCATGTCCCAAGCATGGAGAACATAGAGATTGATGAGTTCTTTATGGTCTTCGAGAGAAACTCGATCGATTATAAATTTCCTGAAGATAAGAAAGCAGTACTTTTACGTTCAGCTCTAACAAAAGGCAAGGCTCTAGATGTTGTATTGAATTTGACTCCAGAGGAATGTAATGATTATGAACTAATAAAGAGCAGAGTACTATTGAGTTATGTTCTAACTCCAGAAAAGTATCGAAAGTTATATCGTGAGTACAAGAAGGAACCAGAAGTTTCACATGTTGACTTCCTGAGATTAGAGAAAAAGTATTTTGATCGATGGTTACGTTCTAAGAATGTGAATAAAGATTATGAGAAACTATATAATCTCATACTGATGGAGGATTTTACTGAGAAGATTCGCACTGATATAAAAGTTCATTTGGCTGATCGTGGTATTGAAATAGCAGAACAAGCAGCAGTAAAAGCCGATGAATACGTCATTATTCACCCGCATAGCCATTATGTTCAAAATGACAGAACAAGTTTGAGGACTCAAAACAGTAATACAGAGAGGAAGTTAAGATCGACAGAGGATAAAAGTAAACAAAAAGCCGATAAACAAGAGAATTCAAGTTTTGTACAAAAGAGAATTACCTGTACATTCTGTAAGAAAGATGGACATATAAAAGAGAATTGTTGGAGTCTACATAAAGAGAAAAGACCCATTAAAAACAAGAACAACGTGGTTTTATCACACATCGCCGTACAAACTGAAACTCACATAAATAAAACTGCCCACAAAAGAATTAAAGCTGATAGAAAGACATTTGATGTTAGTCATGAGGAGATGGCGAAACACGCATGTCCAAGTTGCTCAAAGTCGGAGAAAGTCTTTGAAATGAAGACCGAGGCTATTGAACATTCTAGTTTCAACTCCAAAGGGAGTGTGACAGATGAACAATCAGTAAATAAAACGTTTACTTATGGAGGCAGTAGTGTAGCAAGAAACTCAGTAGGCAGAGAACTACCCGAGTGCATGCTATCGGATGTTAGCGAGGGCTATGTGTCACCTATAGATAATCAAGCTAGAGAACGGAAGATTAAAATTCTACGTGACTCCGGTGCTGATATATCTCTACTGTTGAAGAATACTGTACCAACGTCGAAATTGACTCATACAGGCCAGTATGCCTTGATCAGTACTATGGCTGGAACACTTACGGCACCGTTACATCGTATACAGTTGAAGTGTAATTACTTCACTGGATCTGTTATTGTTGGGATAGTGAAGAAATTTCCCTACAGAGGCATTTCATTACTTTTAGGAAGTGACATTGCCAAGAATCAGGTACATCCTGTACTTAAAGAAACCAAAGACTCTGTTCAGTATAAGAATACTGAAAATTCAGTATGTGTTATCACCAGAGCTATGGAGAAACAGCAGATGACTAATAAATCGACAAAGAAACCAGAACCAACACCAGAGATTGACTTGCAAGCAACCTTCATGGCGGATGTTCTAGGTGGTCACTCAAGTCATACTGATCAAAATAATTTGTCGCCTAGACAACTACTCATTCTTGCTCAGGGCAAAGATCCAGAGATCGGGAAGCTAAAAGAGGAAGCAAAGAATGAAGGAGAGTTAGAAACAATGGCCGCAGGTTATTACCTGAGGGACGAGTTGTTGATGAGGAAATGGAGAGGGAAAGAAAACGACGATGAAACATGCAGCGAAGTACATCAAATCGTGGTACCCAATGTTTACCGCAAGGACATACTACATATGGCCCATGATTCACCGTATGCTGGTCACCTAGGGATACAGAAAACCTTCGACAGGATTCTTCCATATTTCTTCTGGCCTGGCCTACGTCGTGACGTCACATCGTTTTGCAGATCATGTCATATCTGCCAGATGGTCGGCAAACCGAATCAGACCATTCCGGTAGCTCCTCTACGACCCATACCAGCATTCTCAGAACCCTTCAGTCACATCATTATAGACTGCGTCGGTCCGTTGCCTAAAACTAAGGCTGGCCACCAGTATCTGTTCACTATAATGTGTTCGGCAACGAGATTCCCAGAGGCTATTCCTCTACGTAGCATCAATGCCGACAAAATCTCTGATGCACTTATCGGATTCTTCACCCGATATGGTCTTCCGAAAACCGTGCAGTCAGATCAAGGTTCAAATTTCACATCGAAGTTATTTCGCCAAGTCTTAGAACGGCTGGGTATTCGTCATGCAGTATCGAGTGCATATCATCCACAGAGTCAAGGCGCACTGGAACGACACCACCAAACATTGAAGAATATGCTCCGTACTTTCTGTTTCGAGCATAACGACGACTGGGATCGTGGTATTCCCTTCGCACTCTTCGCAACTAGAGAGGCTGTACAAGAATCTATTGGTTTCAGTCCCTTTGAACTGGTATTCGGACACACAGTTCGTGGACCACTAAAGCTGTTACAAGAGACATGGTTGTCATCCACTGAAGACACTGGTCTACTGACATACGTGGACAATTTTAAAAATAGACTGTATAATGCATTAAAAGTTGTCAGATCTAATCTTTTGCAGGCACAAGACAAGATGAAGGTCTATTATGACGTCAACGCAAGAACCCGTATCTTCCAACCTGGTGATAAAGTTCTCATGCTGACGCCACTGTCTGGTCAACCCCTGAGTGCCAAGTTTACAGGACCCTACGAGGTTATGGCTAAGCTTAGTGAGGTTAACTATCTTGTAAAGACCCCTGATAGATGGAAATCGCAACGAGTGTGCCATATCAATATGTTGAAACCATACATTACCAGAGAAGAACAAAAAGTTGTTGCCTCGGTAAACACTGTTATTAAAGTCGGGAATAATTCACCCGAAATTGAGCGTGAAGTGGCAGAAAGCAAACTGCAAAATACAAAGGCTCTAAAAAACCTAAATGAAAAATTGGCACATTTACCTGATTGCGAACAATCCGCTATCAGAGGTCTAATTAATGAAAATATCCATTTATTTGGAGATGTACCTAGTAGAACTAGTGTGGTTAAGCATGAGGTTATTTTAAATGAAAATACTAAAGCTATTAAACAACATCCATACAGGTCAAATCCTATCCAGTTAGAATGCATCCGTAAAGAGGTTCGCTACATGCTTGACAATGACATTATTACACCTAGTAGTAGTGACTGGTCTTCCCCTTGCGTATTGGTACCTAAAGCCGATGGATCCATGAGGTTTTGTGTGGACTACCGTAAGGTAAACAAAGTGACAAAAACTGATTCCTATCCAATACCAAGAATCGACGATCTAATAGATCAAGTGAGTAATGCTAAGTTTGTGACGAAAATTGACCTATTGACGGCGTATTTTCAGATTCCACTGACGGAGAGGGCTCAGGAGATATCATCGTTTGTAACCCCTGACGGACTGTACAAATTTAAGGTCATGCCCTTTGGTATGGTTAATGCACCCTCTACTTTTCAACGGTTAATAAATACCATTACTCAGGACATTCCTAAATGTCATGCATACCTCGATGATATTGTTGTCTTTAGTGACGATTTTAAATCTCATTTAGATCAACTACATTTGTTATTTACGAAATTAAATCATTCTAATCTCACCATTAACTTGACTAAGAGTCAGTTCTGCCATGCAACCATCGAGTATCTAGGTCACATAGTGGGAAATGATTTGGTAAAACCATTAAATGCAAAGGTTGAGGCTATTCGTGAGTTCCCTGTTCCTGAAACCTGTAAACAACTCCGCAGTTTTCTCGGGATGGCGGGGTACTACCGTCGGTTCTGTCAAAATTTCTCAACCATTGCATGTCCATTAACAAATCTATTAAAGAAGAATTGCACTTTCAAATGGTCTAATGAATGCCACCAGGCTTTTGAGAAATTAAAAGATGTTCTTTCTGAGGCACCTGTATTAGTAACACCCAATTACAGTAAACCCTTTAAAATTACCGTTGACGCGTGTGATACAGGGATGGGAGCAGTCATTTCTCAGAAGGTGATGATTCATTGGAACACCCGATTAGTTTTTACTCTCAAAAATTTGATAAGCATCAAAGAAACTATAGTGTGATAGAAAAGGAACTTTTAGGATTAATCCTGGCATTGAAACATTTTGATTTTTATATCAATGGTTCTCCATATCCAATTGATATTTTAACTGATCATAACCCTTTAGTTTTCCTTTCCAGGGTTAAACAGAACCAAAGAATTATTCGCTGGAGCTTATTCCTCCAAGCATATAATTTAAATGTGTTATATTTACCAGGTAAACAAAATGTGGTCGCTGAGACGTTGTCGCGCATGTAACTGGTAAACCAGAAGATAAAGTCAGTTTCTCATTAATTGTTTTCTTTTATGTCATTCATTGTATTGATTAACATTTATATTATTGTAAATATGACAATAAATAAACTATGTTTTGAAATATTACAATATGAAACATTACAGAACAAAACTTCAAATTCTACTAGAAACAATCATACGTTGTAAGGTAAATGGTAACTATTGCATACATCAATTGCACACACACCGGTATTTAACTTGAATACATCCACACTTGTGTTTGTTCAATTGATTATTGATGTGTTTTGCAAATTGTTTGTTTCTATGTCGTCATGTTAAAATTTAGATGTCTTATTTTATGCTATGTAAAAGCTAAATCAGCTGAGATTATAACATGTTTTAAATATTCTTGATGTCATAATTGAGACATCATAATAATAATATAATAACTGAAAATCATTAGTTAATGATACAGTGATCGGTTATAAATAAATTAAATTTTCTAAAGAATTATCTATCAATTATTAATCGGTTCCACTTATTTGGGTAATTCATATCAATTCTATGGGAATTAGTTATTGGTGGTAATAGTTTTATGGTCAACGTTGTACACACAATAATCATAATTGTAAATATTAATTGATAAATAAATGTTTAATTAATAATCATTGATAGAATAATGTGATAAGGGATTCCATAATAGCGACTTTGTTATTAAGGGAATATGTAATATATGGTTCATTTTAATCTTAAAAAGATTGTCCAATAGTCAATTAAATCTTACGAATAGTTTGGGAATTCGGTTCATTTTATGGGTACTCTACAAAGAATTCCATACTTAACGCTGTCTGTAATTCCTTTGTGTCTTAAGGGGGGGCGAGTGTTACGAGTAGATTTATTTTCCATAATTATATTGGTTCTGTTATTATTAACTAAAGTTAAAATGAAATAATCTTAAACCCTAAATGTTTCCGTGTTAGGAATAAAACATGTATATGTCTAGACACTACGTCATAGCAATAAAATACGTCATATGCACGAGGGTTGAATACCGTTTAGTTTAGTTCTAGTTTGGGCGCTAATGTGTGAGGACTGTTTTTGACCACTTTCTTAAAGATAGGATTACAGCTTAGTTCATTATAGAAGAATCTCAACTGATTAAGTTTCATTATATAATACTGGTACATGTATTCTGTGGTATTGTTATATCTTATCATCTCAACTTGTTGGAATAAAATTGTGTTCAATTTCAAGCAGGATTGTGGATTTCCTATATATTAAGGTACAGTTTATCTAAATCATTTCATACAAAAGATTCATATCGCAACGAGTCAAATAAACATCAAATCTAATTCAATAACATTAATATAAATTCTTATACAACCTTGTGAGATCCAAGATGGATATGAATCAAAAGAATATATAATAATACATTACTAAAAATATCATCTAACGTCAGTAGCTGATTTCGCACGTGACACTATAGATATAAAGAAAGAGATCACTTTAGCTACGGACGCCTCAAAGCAAGGCCTGGGGGGTGTCTTATGCAAAAGGATCAGGGTATTAATAAACCTATATTGTATTTAAGTAGAAAATTGAATAAAGCGGAGGAAAATTACTCAGTTATAGAATTAGAAGGTTTGAGTTTATACTGGGCGATAACAAGGTTACATAAATATCTGTTAGGTAAGAGGTTTACAGTATTAATTGATCACAAACCTTTATTGAAATTTAATAGTGATAAGGTTAAGAATGGTAGGGTGACCAGATGGGCATTGGCTTTACAAGATTATCAGTTTGATATAAAATCAATTAAAGGGGTGAATAATAAGATACCTGATGTGTTATCAAGGTTTACAGTTTAGATGTTGTGGTGTATTTGGATTTTGTCAAATATTGATCATAAATAGTCGTGTAGAAATTATAGGGTGTAACATAAGGGTAATTATAAATATGGTCAATGCTGGAAGGGTATTTCCAAGGGTTGACTTGGATTTGTTTACTTTGAATTTTTTTTTGGTTTCATTTGCTGTGTTTAACAATATATTTTTTATTTGTTGCAGAAACAAAGAATTTAGAGTATGATTGACATTAGTATGAAAGTATAATAAAAATTGTGATTTGAAATAAAGTGAGAAAGTTATAGTG
This sequence comes from Anisus vortex, assembly GCA_949126835.1. Classification (NCBI taxonomy): domain Eukaryota; kingdom Metazoa; phylum Mollusca; class Gastropoda; family Planorbidae; genus Anisus; species Anisus vortex. The sequence continues at coordinate 42,319 of CASBPS010000199.1, forward strand.
GAATGAAAGTATGTATTAGTTATTACATTAGCATTAATTGATGATGATGATCAGTTATTGTTGTTAAAAAAAAAAAAAAGAAGTAATTAATATAATATAAATATATATATATAAAATTTTATGTTATAAAATTTAAATATAGGTGGGTGGTGTCAGTGAGTGGCTGTATTAATATGTATATAATAGAGAAAGTGCGCAGGTTAAGATATAAGGAATAAGTGAGGTGTGCATGTTATTGTATAAACTAGTTGGCACTATAGTGTGAAAGGAAATTGCGTGTGAGATTATAGATAGTAACGAAGAGAGTTTGGAATCTTGGTAGTTGGGCCTAAGATTCTACACAAGCAAGTCGTGTGTGAATCTTGGATCTTGAAGTTGAAGCTACTATCAACTCAAGACATGACCAGAGTACCTATTGTATGACTTTACTGTCCAGTGATTGAACTTATATTAAACAGTTGTATTGAAGAGAAGCCTCTGTTATATTGTCAGTTAGACATATGTTGTGGTGTTCGTCCTGTGACAGGTACTAGCCATTAAAAGTATTTTATCTATGATCAACATTTCAATGATGTCATTGGGATTCTGCATATCAATCCCAGACATTTCTAACCATGTTTTGAGATAATATTTTACATCTTCTACAAATGATGTTGGATTATTATTTTCTTTCATTTTAATATCATGAAAGTTCAGTCTATAAAAATCTGGTGTTTTTATGAAACGGCTTAGTAAATGTTTTCTAATCTCTTGGTAGGTTATATTTTCCTTCTTCATATAAGCAATGGCCTCTCTAGCTTTACCTTTTAAAGATTGTATTAAATATGCTGGCCATTCTTTTTCAGGAATATTGGCTGTGTTACATTTGAATTCAAATGCTCTCAGAAATTTGTCAACACTTTCTTCCAATTTACCATCAAATGATTGTACTTTAATGTACTTAGTTTTATTTTGGGATTGAGTGTCTGACCCAGAATTGTCATTTTTGTTTTGTTGTAATTTCAGTAATTGCAACTCATGTTGCCAAATCTCTTCCTTTTCTTCCATTTCTAATTTTAATTTTAATTGTTGTTGTTAAATTTTTTTATTTGCTCTTCCGTTTCTCTTATTTTATTTTGTTTTTCCTTTTGTCTTTTTTTATTTTGTTCTTACATTTGTCTTATTTTATCTCTTTCTTTCTATTCTAATTTTAGTTGCTCTCTTTGTAACAACCTTTCATCTCTTTCCCTGTCCTCTATTTCTTTTTATTCAGTTTTCCATTATTTTACCTTATTTTCAATAAATGTCTGCATTTTCTTTTTAGGAATTTCATACTCAAGAGCAAGTTGCTTGGCTTTTTCAGTTAATTCAATACTAGTCAATTTCTGAAAAGATGCCATTTTATTTATATTATTGAATATTTGAGTATAGAATAGTTTTATAACAAAACGTATTGGAATATGCTTCTTTACTAATTAGTAGTAAAGTTTATACAAGTTTATTGAACTTGTTAAAATTATAGTTTAAATCAATGTTTGTATGTACGGGTATAAAGTAATGTAAATTGTGTACTCGTCAAAATGTAACCAAAATGTTACAAATGAATGTTTGAAAAATGTAGTTTACAATTTAAAAAAAAAACTTATTTACAAATTATTTACAATGCAATATCAAACATTTCAATATAAATAAAATAAAATTATTAATAAGAAGAGAGACAAACTGTAACTGAAGAAGACAAGAAATGATTATTTAATAATAGGAGATCACAAATAAGACTTAAAAAAAAACAATTGAATCAAGTTATTTGTTTTTTTAAACATTGATAGTAGGAAAATTTGTACAAGAGAATTACAATATGTATAACAAAGACATAAACTGGAATTATTTTTTTTTATTCCGACAACAAATAATGAACAAATCACAAACTGAACAGATACAACTAACAAATATATTCATCAATGTTTTATGGAATACCCCTTGTTACGAGTAGTTTATTTCCATAATTAGATTGGTTCTGTTATTATTAACTAAAGTTAAAATGAAATAATCTTAAACCCGAAATGTTTCCGTGTTAGGAATAAAACATGTATATGTCTAGACACTACGTCATAGCAATAAAATACGTCATATGCACGAGGGTTGAATACCGTTAGTTTAGTTCTAGTTTGGGCGCTAATGTGTGAGGACTGTTTTTGACCATTTTCTTAAAGATAGGATTACGGCTTAGTTCATTATAGAAGAATCTCAACTGATTAAGTTTCATTATATAATACTGGTACATGTATTCTGTGGTATTGTTATATTTTATCATCTCAACTTGTTGGAATAAAATTGTGTTCAATTTCAAACAGGATTGTGGATTTCCTATATATTAAGGTACAGTTTATCTAAATCATTTCATACACAAAAGATTCATATCAAACGAGTAAAATAAACATCAAATCTAATTCAATAATATCAATATAAATTCTTATACAACCTTGTGAGATCCAAGATGGAAATGAATCAAAAGAATATATAATAATACATTACTAAAAATATCATCATACGTCAGTAGCTGATTTCGCACGTGACAAAAGATTGGGGGCTCGTGTCCTGGATCTAAAGTTTGTATGTATAAGAAATTGAGAATATACAACTGTTTTAGTGAAAACGATTTACAACAAATATTTATTCAAATTCTGTCTACGTGGGAGACACTGTCTGTGTTCGGACATACTGTTTTCAGCTTTGTACACAATCATCCTTAAAATTTATCTTCTACAAATTAACAGTGGTGTAAAATATTTCAAAGGACTTTATAAAAGGTAAAGTTGAAATTTTTTATCTTCTATTTACGTCATTAATATAAAACATGGCGGAAGCTAATCTTACGTTGGAGCAATTGAATATTTTTGCTATCACGTCAGAACAGTTAAATAGCATGTCACTAACCCAGTTAAAAGAGATGGCAAACTCTTTGGGAATAGACATTACTGAAGTTACACCAGTAAGGAGTAAATTGATTCAAGATATTAAGGAATGTTTGAAAAGACATGGTGCAATGCTTGAAGAAAATACTATGAATAATGAAGAATCAGTGGTTTTCAATGTATCAGAAACCCTGAAAACAGACATAAATAACCATGAATTTAAAATGAATGTAAATGAACTAAGTGCGGACATGAAATTCCAGCTAGAAATGAAGAAGTTAGAATTACAAGTACAATTACAATTACAATTGAAAGAGAAAGAATTGGAAAAAGAAAGAATCGCTAGTAATGAAAGGATTGAATTAGCAAAGTCTCGTTCGTCAACTCATACGATTCAGGAAACAAATAATGTAGAACTATATAAGTTTAAAAAGCATGCCTCAAGCATGGAGAACATAGAGATTGATGAGTTCTTTATGGTCTTTGAAAGAAACTCGATCGATTATAAATTTCCTGAAGATAAGAAAGCAGTACTTTTACGTTCAGCTCTAACAAAAGGCAAGGCTTTAGATGTTGTATTGAATCTGACTCCAGAGGAATGCAATGATTATGAACTAATAAAGAGCAGAGTACTATTGAGTTATGTTCTAACTCCAGAAAAGTATCGAAAGTTATATCGTGAGTACAAGAAGGAACCAGAAGTTTCACATGTTGACTTCCTGAGATTAGAGAAAAAGTATCTTGATCGATGGTTACGTTCTAAGAATGTGAATAAAGATTATGAAAAACTATATAATCTCATACTGATGGAGGATTTTACTGAGAAGATTCGCACTGATATAAAAGTTCATTTGGCTGATCGTGGTATTGAAATAGCAGAACAAGCAGCAGTAAAAGCCAATGAATACGTCATTATTCACCCGCATAGCCATTATTTTCAAAATGACAGAACAAGTTTGAGGACTCAAAACAGTAATACAGAGAGGAAGTTAAGATCGACAGAGGATAAAAGTAAACAAAAAGCCGATAAACAAGAGAATTCAAGTTTTGTACAAAAGAGAATTACCTGTACATTCTGTAAGAAAGATGGACATATAAAAGAGAATTGTTGGAGTCTACATAAAGAGAAAAGACCCATTAAAAACAAGAACAACGTGGTTTTATCACACATCGCCGTACAAACTGAAACTCATATAAATAAAACTGCCCACAAAAGACTTAAAGCTGATAGAAAGACATTTGATGTTAGTCATGAGGAGATGGCGAAACACGCATGTCCAAGTTGCTAAAAGTCGGAGAAAGTCTTTGAAATGAAGACCGAGGCTATTGAACATTCTAGTTTCAACTCCAAAGGGAGTGTGACAGATGAACAATCAGTAAATAAAACGTTTACTTATGGAGGCAGTAGTGTAGCAAGAAACTCAGTAGGCAGAGAACTACCCGAGTGCATGCTATCGGATGTTAGCGAGGGCTATGTGTCACCTATAGATAATCAAGCTAGAGAACGGAAGATTAAAATTCTACGTGACTCCGGTGCTGATATATCTCTACTGTTGAAGAATACTGTACCAACGTCGAAATTGACTCATACAGGCCAGTATGCCTTAATCAGTACTATGGCTGGAACACTTACGGCACCGTTACATCGTATACAGTTGAAGAGTAATTACTTCACTGGATCTGTTATTGTTGGGATAGTGAAGAAATTTCCATACAGAGGCATTTCATTACTTTTAGGAAGTGACATTGCCAAAAATCAGGTACATCCTGTACTTATAGAAACCAAAGACTCTGTTCAGTGTAGGAATACTGAAAATTCAGTATGTGTTATCACCAGAGCTATGGAGAAACAGCAGATGACTAATGAATCGACAAAGAAACCAGAACCAACACCAGAGATTGACTTGCAAGCAACCTTCATGGCGGATGTTCTAGGTGGTCACTCAAGTCATACTGATCAAAATAATTTGTCGCCTAGACAACTACTCATTCTTGCTCAAGGCAAAGATCCAGAGATCGGGAAACTAAAAGAGGAAGCAAAGAATGAAGGAGAATTAGAAACAATGGCCGCAGGTTATTACCTGAGGGACGAGTTGTTGATGAGGAAATGGAGAGGGAAAGAAAACGACGATGAAACATGCAGCGAAGTACATCAAATCGTGGTACCCAATGTTTACCGCAAGGACATACTACATATGGCCCATGATTCACCGTATGCTGGTCACCTAGGGATACAGAAAACCTTCGACAGGATTCTTCCATATTTCTTCTGGCCTGGCCTACGTCGTGACGTCACATCGTTTTGCAGATCATGTCATGTCTGCCAGATGGTCGGCAAACCGAATCAGACCATTCCGGTAGCTCCTCTACGACCCATACCAGCATTCTCAGAACCCTTCAGTCACATCATTATAGACTGCGTCGGTCCGTTGCCTAAAACTAAGGCTGGCCACCAGTATCTGTTCACTATAATGTGTTCGGCAACGAGATTTCCAGAGGCTATTCCTCTACGTAGCATCAATGCCGACAAAATCTCTGATGCACTTATCGGATTCTTCACCCGATATGGTCTTCCGAAAACCGTGCAGTCAGATCAAGGTTCAAATTTCACATCGAAGTTATTTCGCCAAGTCTTAGAACGGCTGGGTATTCGTCATGCAGTATCGATTGCATATCATCCACAGAGTCAAGGCGCACTGGAACGATACCACCAAACATTGAAAAATATGCTCCGTACTTTCTGTTTCGAGCATAACGACGACTGGGATCGTGGTATTCCCTTCGCACTCTCCGCAACCAGAGAGGCTGTACAAGAATCTCTTGGTTTCAGTCCCTTTGAACTGGTATTCGGACACACAGTTCGTGGACCACTAAAGCTGTTACAAGAGACATAGTTGTCATCCACTGAAGACACTGGTCTACTGACATACGTGGAAAATTTTAAAAATAGACTGTAGAATGCATTAAAAGTTGTCAGATCTAATCTTTTGCAGGCACAAGACAAGATGAAGGTCTATTATGACGTCAACGCAAAAACCCGTATCTTCCAACCTGGTGATAGAGTTCTCATGCTGACGCCACTGTCTGGTCAACCCCTGAGTGCCAAGTTTACAGGACCCTACGAGGTTATGGCTAAGCTTAGTGAGGTTAACTATCTTGTAAAGACCCCTGATAGACGGAAATCGCAACGAGTGTGCCATATCAATATGTTGAAACCATACATTACCAGAGAAGAACAAAAAGTTGTTGCCTCGGTAAACACTGTTATTAAAGTCGGGAATAATTCACCCGAAATTGAGCGTGAAGTGGCAGAAAGCAAACTGCAAAATACAAAGGCTCTGAAAAACCTAAATGAAAAATTGGCACATTTACCTGATTGCGAACAATCCGCTATCAAAGGTCTAATTAATGAAAATATCCATTTATTTGGAGATGTACCTAGTAGAACTAGTGTAGTTAAGCATGATGTTATTTTGGATGAAAATACTAAAGCTATTAAACAACATCCATACAGGTCAAATCCTATCCAGTTAGAATGCATCCGTAAAGAGGTTCGCTACATGCTTGACAATGACATTATTACACCTAGTAGTAGTGACTGGTCTTCCCCTTGCGTATTGGTACCTAAGGCCGATGGATCCATGAGGTTTTGTGTGGACTACCGTAAGGTAAACAAAGTGACAAAAACTGATTCCTATCCAATACCAAGAATCGACGATCTAATAGATCAAGTGAGTAATGCTAAGTTTGTGACGAAAATTGACCTATTGACGGCGTATTTTCAGATTCCACTGACAGAGAGGGCTCAGGAGATATCATCGTTTGTAACCCCTGACGGACTGTACAAATTTAAGGTCATGCCCTTTGGTATGGTTAATGCTCCCTCTACTTTTCAACGGTTAATAAATACCATTACTCAGGACATTCCTAAATGTCATGCATACCTCGATGATATTGTTGTCTTTAGTGACGATTTTAAATCTCATTTGGATCAACTACATTTGTTATTTACGAAATTGACTCATGCTAATCTCACCATTAACTTGACTAAGAGTCAGTTCTGCCATGCAACCATCGAGTATCTAGGTCACATAGTGGGAAATGGTTTGGTAAAACCACTAAATGCAAAGGTGAAGGCTATTCGCGAGTTCCCTGTTCCTGAAACCTGTAAACAACTCCGCAGTTTTCTCGGGATAGCGGGGTACTACCGTCGGTTCTGTCAAAATTTCTCAACCATTGCATGTCTATTAACAAATCTATTAAAGAAGAATTGCACTTTCAAATGGTCTAATGAATGCCACCAGGCCTTTGAGAAATTAAAAGATGTTCTTTCTGAGGCACCTGTATTAGTAACACCCAATTACAGTAAACCCTTTAAAATTACCGTTGACGCGTGTGATACAGGGATGGGAGCGGTCATTTCTCAGAAGGGTGATGATTCATTGGAACACCCGATTAGTTTTTACTCTCAAAAATTTGATAAGCATCAAAGAAACTATAGTGTGATAGAAAAGGAACTTTTAGGATTAATCCTGGCATTGAAACATTTTGATTTTTATGTCAATGGTTCTCCATATCCAATTGATATTTTAACTGATCATAACCCTTTAGTTTTCCTTTCCAGGGTTAAACAGAACCAAAGAATTATTCGCTGGAGCTTATTTCTCCAAGCATATAATTTAAATGTGGTATATTTACCAGGTAAACAAAATGTGGTCGCTGACACGTTGTCGCGCATATAACTGGTGAACCCGAAGATAAAGTCAGTTTCTCATTAAATGTTTTCTTTTATGTCATTCATTGTATTGATTAACATATATATTATTGTAAATATGACAATAAATAAACTATGTTTTGAAATATTACAATATGAAACATTACAGAACAAAACTTCAAATTCTACTAGAAACAATCATACGTTGTAAGGTAAAAGGTAACTATTGCATACATCAATTGCACACACACCGGTATTTAACTTGAATACATCCACACTTGTGTTTGTTCAATTGATTATTGATGTGTTTTGCAAATTGTTTGTTTCTATGTCGCCATGTTATAATTTGGATGTCTTATTTTATGCTATGTAAAAGCTAAAAAAGCTGAGATTATAACATTTTTTAAAATATTCTTGATGTCATAATTGAGACATCATAATAATAATATAAAAACTGAAAATCATTAGTTAATGATACAGTGATCGGTTATAAATAAATTAAACTTTCTAAGGAATTATCTAACAATTATTAATCGGTTCCACTTATTTGGGTAATTCATATCAATTCTGTGGGAATTGGTTATTGGTGGTAATAGTTTTATGGTTAACGTTGTACACACAATAATCATAATTGTAAATATTAATTGATAAATAAATGTTTAATTAATAATCATTGATAGAATAATGTGATAAGGGATTCCATAATAGCGACTTTGTTATTAAGGGGATAAGTAATATATGGTTCATTTTAATCTTAAAAAGATTGTCCAATAGTCAATTAATCTTACGAATAGTTTGGGAATTCGGTTCATTTTATGGGTACTCTACAAAGAATTCCATACTTAACGCTGTCTGTAATTCCTTTGTGTCTTAAGGGGGGGCGAGTGTTACGAGTAGTTTATTTCCATAATTAGATTGGTTCTGTTATTATTAACTAAAGTTAAAATGAAATAATCTTAAACCCGAAATGTTTCCGTGTTAGGAATAAAACATGTATATGTCTAGACACTACGTCATAGCAATAAAATACGTTATATGCACGAGGGTTGAATACCGTTAGTTTAGTTCTAGTTTGGGCGCTAATGTGTGAGGACTGTTTTTGACCATTTTCTTAAAGATAGGATTACGGCTTAGTTCATTATAGAAGAATCTCAACTGATTAAGTTTCATTATATAATACTGGTACATGTATTCTGTGGTATTGTTATATTTTATCATCTCAACTTGTTGGAATAAAATTGTGTTCAATTTCAAACAGGATTGTGGATTTCCTATATATTAAGGTACAGTTTATCTAAATCATTTCATACACAAAAGATTCATATCAAACGAGTAAAATAAACATCAAATCTAATTCAATAATATCAATATAAATTCTTATACAACCTTGTGAGATCCAAGATGGAAATGAATCAAAAGAATATATAATAATACATTACTAAAAATATCATCATACGTCAGTAGCTGATTTCGCACGTGACACCCTCAACATCTCTCATTTATGACAACTTTATTCCATTGAACATGAAAAAACAACTTAAATGAATTGATCTGAATGTATCATTTAAGTAAGAAACAGAGAGTAAGATTGACAGAATTAAGAAGAGATTATCAAATGATACCACAGATTTGCCTCCAACCTAGCCCGCTAAACAAAATGCAATATAAAACATGTAAAATAAATGAATAATATTTTTATTAATCAATGTATATAGTATATACATTATAATACTAATTTTTTTTTCCAATTGGTGAAATTCTTGATTTCAATAACAATTTTCGTAAGGAAATATTGACACACAGATCTCTGTTGTAATTATAGTTGTCTAGTTGATTAGAGTTCAACACACAGGTATTTTTTAATAGTTTATAAATGCCCTTTTAGTTCATCACAGTTAAATACCTGTTTA
>CASBPS010000200.1:0-36015 GCA_949126835.1 Anisus vortex
ACTGTTGAGAGTGTGTGTGTGTAGTACAGTTTTAGACATTGTTATGGACCTCTTTATATTGACTATTATTACGACTCGTTAAATCGGATTCAATGAATATAGTTGTATCTTTATTAGAAGTCTCTAGATTCTGCTAATCTGTAGCCCAAGCTAGGGGTTCCTTGACTGACAGGTCTATGCAGTAATGTAGTTATATTCGTGATAATTATCTTCAACACATTTCTCAACAATGATAGATCAAACAACTCCAGTTGTTGAATAAACAATTTTATTTAAATTGTAGACTCAATATAAACGATCAATAAACTTCATCAACTGATGACAACATAAGTTTCAATACAATAGCATACAATATACAAATGAATATAGCGACTTCACTCGACAAACGTTTAAACTGAACTAACTTTAAGGAGGTCGGGACTTTACAAAGAAAACTATCATCGAAGATTCTACAGGGTCTTAATACGCATTTTAACCTCTTTCTCTATAGAATACTACGATCCAGAATTATCCTCCAATTTCCACGGGATTTGAACGAATTATTTTATTTAAACTGCCCTCAGGGCATAAAGGTCAAACCTTGGTCGCTTTGGACTCTGATACGCACTTGTTAAGAGGTCAATGCCTTACTACGTCATTCATTTATGACCGAGATTCGTAACATCCCCCCCTTCTAAAGCTTTATAATTATTTCCTTTACATTTTAAAAAATGTTAATTTTAAGGAATAATTATAAAAGAAAATATTCCGGGGAAAACAATACAGTTCAATTGGCGATCCCAATAATTCAATCGAACTGATAACAATAACATAATATATTATGCAATATAAATTCATCTTATCAAATGGCTTAACTACAGTCATTCAATCATTCAATTTTTAATTCAAAACAATGGACAATTAAATTGTTTATCTAAATCTTGTTCACAAGAAAAATACTTAATCATTCTTAATAGATATAATATAATACAAGTTAATAATTTCTATTACATTGAACATTCCACTGTAATAAAAACTCTCTCGTCCATTTAATTATAAACTAATATCTTTTACAATTTGTAATTATACAACAAAAGAAAAAATCACTTAATGTCTATTCAGACACGACTTATTTTTTTTCATAAGGAGAAAAAACCCAAACGCTCTGATAGAACACATGCTAGGCCTAACTCAGTTACAACACACAAAAAAAATACTAGCCCTGACCTAATTTCACTTTACAACAAAAATTTTATTGCTCGTGTAGACAGTATTTTTTTCGAGCCTGTAGGCTTTAGACAACACTGTCTGTGTCAAAACCCAAAATTTCTAGGTCAGTATTCTTTTTTCTTTCTCTCCCTCTTCCTTGCGATCACTCTCTCATTCCCTATTGATTCTAACAATATTGACATCGCTATGCAAATTTCTACCTCATCACAGCCGAGGTCAAATAAAATTGCTACGCGGTTAAATAGTTATCGTATTAAATGAGCATTCTTTAACATCTATCATCTCAAAATCAAATTCATTTATATTATTTTGAGAACATTAAACATAGTCTGTTCACGAATTAAAATAGTTTATAGCAAAAATCATTAAAAATATTTCAATCTTTCATTTTACCATGACCTTTCGATGTCATTATTTTCTTTTTTAAAAGAGTTCACATCGTAGCAGGTTAAATTGAAACATTCAGACAATCATGGATTTACTTAAACAAATTTGGTTAATTTACTTAATTAACTATCAATTAAAACAAGTTATATTATCTTCATACAATCTTAGTACTACACAGTAAGTACTTATTTTCTTTAGATTACATTAAATACAATATTATTGAAGTAGAAAAGAGTTAAGCATAGGCTACTATTAATTTTTTTTTTCATAGCGAAATCAATGTAACAATTTATGTACAAAACAAACTGCTGGATTGACTGGTGTGGTAAAACATTTCATTTCCAATCTTTTCAGTGGTGTACATTGCTCTTTTCCATTTTCCATAAAGGTTTTATTCCTTATTCATAGATTCTCCTGTTACTTTCACAGTGTTCAGGTCTACCCAATCTTTTGATTGTCAGTACAATTCATTCAATCTATTTTAACTCATACAGAAAAAAATATAGATTAGTTTTACAATCTTGACATGAAATCCTTAATTAATCATACATTAGTTGAACATTGGTATGTCAACATTATAAATTCTCAACCATGACATTCTCAACCATTCTGGTTTACAGTGTCAAGTTAGTGGCACATCCTAAATTTATACAAAACAAGGATAAGTTTACATTAGTTTCTACTTTTGGTCTGCTTTTCAGGTAACATTCCTAAAAGTGAAAAAATCATATATAATACATTTCTTGGAATTCTTGTTAGTCATAGTTCTGTCTTGCTGCAACTATTTTTACCCTACATTATCATACATTCAATGATAATATAACAAATGAATAAATTCACATAGAAGAAATTTGCATACTGACTCAGTGCAATATTTCAATAACAGTACATGATAAAATAAATCCATAGTACAATCATAAAACATTTCTCAATACTTTAGTGATAGAAAATTCTCTTTTCTCAAAATCATTTACATCTTTATCAATCAGATTATCCTCTCTGCCAAATGTTTCAATTATCATTTCCAGAGATTCTCAAACATATCTTATAATCAGTCCACATTTATAATGTCCTCTGATTTAGAAACCAATTCTGCGGATAAAACTGATCTTTTTCTCTTATAGCAATTATTTTAAATGCTCAACCTAACAAGTTTGTTTAGAAATATCACACTATAATGATATTTACTCTAACAATACTTTTACTCATTCCTTTTTCTTCACAAGTAAGGGATTTAGTTTTAAAATAGTAAGTTTGGTAACTAACTATCAGTGAATTTGACATTCAATTCATCCTGTACTCCAGGCATAAATTTTACAAATAAGAGTAACAATGTTAACAACATCAAGCTTATTCCAATTGTTTTCAGAAGGTAAGGCTTTATCATTTTCAAATGATATAATATTTTTGCCTTTCTTTCATCACACAACAATGGCATCTGCATGTGAGCAGTGTACAATTTTTTTCTAACAAACACAGTTATGTCAGACAAAACATTTATGTACTTATCTAGGTACTTGATCAGCCCAAGGAGATCCAATTCGGTCTGCCATTCCTCTTGAAGTAGTTTGAGTGGTCCTTGGACAGTGGGTCCAAAGATTGGTCCATAGGCTCCTCGACTTTCCGGATGGGATTCAGTTGACATCTCCTGCTCCAGGCATAAGTTCTTTAGGACTGGATTGAAGAGTTCCGGGGTGAAGTTGGTCCCTCGATCTGTCGGTATGGATTGTGGTAACCCATAGCTTTTGATAGTTTCGGTCCAGCTCTCCGCACTCGTTTCTTCAGTGATGCTCCTCAAATCTTCATCTGTACCGGCAACTGCAGGTTTGCATTGTTGTTTGTTCATGCTGTGGTCTATCTGTTCATAGACATCAGTAGTAGGATTTTCTTTCTCGTCGACAGCTTTCTCATGCAACTGTAGCAACTCTGGGTCTACTTTCTGCTCAGCAATCAATTCATTTTGCGATGACTTCTTTGATTGTTCATTTCCTTTCGGACAATCTTCAATCATGGAGAAAATAGTAGTATCAAGTTCCACTTCTTCTTCCTCTTTCTTCTCTCGTGGGAGAATTTCTTCTTTCTTTTTCTTTTCTTGTGAGATAATTTCTTCTTTCTTTTTCTGTGGTGTCATACCATTTATGACATCACCTACAGGATAAAGTTCTTTTTCTTTTCCTGTCTCCACCATAGGACTAGGGTCTGGATTTTCCTTCACAATCAGTTCAGGTCTCACCCTCCCTTTCGCCAAATCATTTGCTAGGATAACAGATATGCCCTCAACAGGAAGTTTTGATATTACTCCAACTGTCACATATCCTGTCACCAAGTCAGATGATAGGTATATCCTATGTAGAGGTATTTCTTCTTTCCATTCAAAACCTCTCAATAGGACAGTCTGTCCTGTCAATGTATTAACATTTAATGGTAATACATCTTTAAGCAGCAGTGTTAATGATGCTCCTGTGTCTCGTAATATTTTTACGGACTTCAGTGGTCCTTCCTTTTGTAAGGCCACACAACCTTCACTAATGAACGGTTGAAAACTGCACAGGGTCTCTGTGTCAATTTTATTCTTCCCTTGACCATGACTTACGGGTGTTGTTTCATCTTTCGATGACTTCAGACTCTTTTCCGAGTCAAAAATACTTTGGTCTACTTTTTCGTCTCTGTGGACTTGGACAATTAATCCAATAGTAGCCATTCTGTATTTATAATCAGGATATTTATCCTCATTATCTTCAGTTGTAGATTTCTCTACCTTCTGACTTTTGCTCTCAGGCAAATCCACCCTCAGTGTTTCTGGTTTAGAATAATCTTTCTTCGAATTCAGTTCGTTTGTATTTTCGCTTTCTTGTACATTCTGTATTGGTTTATGGCTTGCACACATGACAACTTTGTTAGGTCTTTTGTCGCTTCGTATACTCCAACAGTCTTCAATGCTATGTCCTGTTCTTTTACAAAAAGTACATTGGACGTTTTTGTAGACAGGTTTTTTATTAACATCATTTTGTTTCACAAAATGCTCTTTTTCACGATGTTGTTGTTGTGTGTTTTCTGCTTGCCGTTGTGGCCTATTAACATTCTTTTCACCAGCTGTCCTATGACACAATGTGTACTGTTCAGCTAAATCAGCAGCCTTATGTGGGTCAGTGATATCACGCTCGGATAAATACATTCTTATATCCGGCCTCACTTTGTTAATAAAATCCTCTAACAGAATGATATCTTTCATTTCTTTTAATGTGGAGATATTTCTAGATTTTATCCACTGATCCATTAACTTTTCTTCTGCTCGAAGGAAGTCTAAGTGTGTTTGGTAAGGGGACATTGTGTACTGACGGAACCTTTTCCGATAACTTTCAGGTATTTGGTTGTACGCTTTCAGTACAGAATCTTTGATGATTTCATAATCATTTAAATGCTCCTCTTTTAACAATAGAACACAATCTCTTGCCCTTCCCTGAGTAAAAGCTGTTCTGACTAATATTCCCCATTTATCTTCTGGGAACTTAAAATCTCTGCAAGAAATTTCAAAGGTCTGGAAGAAATTAGCTATTTCACTTTCTTTATCAATGTAGGTAGGGACTAGCTTTTTCCATCTGGCCATCTCTACATCATTATGAGATTCTTTTTTAGTAGCTCCTATCTTCGCTAGCTCTATTCTTTCCTGACTTTCGCGTTGACTTTTCTTATCTTCCATCTCAAACTCAAGACGTTTTTGTTCTATCTCACGATCAAGACGTTTTTGTTCTATCTCACGATCAAGACGTTTTTGTTCTATCTCATGATCAAGACGTTTTTGTTCTATCTCACGATCAAGACGTTTTTGTTCCATCTCCATTTCCATCCGTTTCATTTCTAACTGAAATCCAAACTGTTCGGACATAGATTTCGACGTCTGACCTTCAACTTGATATCCCTCCGCGCTTGATTCTACTTTCAACTTGCCACTCGCAATCAACACATCTTTTATCTGCTGTGTCAACACAGTCCTCGATGGTGTAGTTTCAGTAACTTCTATCTTTAAGATCTCAGCGATCTCTTTTAACTTCTTTATTGATAAAGTTTTCAGAACTTCTTCTTCTGGATTTTCAATAAATTCCATTCTTTAGTTAAGAGATTTATAATATGTAAATTTCCAACTTACGTTTTTCCAATCGGAAGAATAATTTCAGCGTTCTTAGGCTTGCTCAGTAGGTCACTGCTCCAACACACAACACAACACAACTTGAATATATGCTTCACTATACAACTATATCGGACGAAGACCCCAAACTGTTATGGACCTCTTTATATTGACTATTATTACGACTCGTTAAATCGGATTCAATGAATATAGTTGTATCTTTATTAGAAGTCTCTAGATTCTGCTAATCTGTAGCCCAAGCTAGGGGTTCCTTGACTGACAGGTCTATGCAGTAATGTAGTTATATTCGTGATAATTATCTTCAACACATTTCTCAACAATGATAGATCAAACAACTCCAGTTGTTGAATAAACAATTTTATTTAAATTGTAGACTCAATATAAACGATCAATAAACTTCATCAACTGATGACAACATAAGTTTCAATACAATAGCATACAATATACAAATGAATATAGCGACTTCACTCGACAAACGTTTAAACTGAACTAACTTTAAGGAGGTCGGGACTTTACAAAGAAAACTATCATCGAAGATTCTACAGGGTCTTAATACGCATTTTAACCTCTTTCTCTATAGAATACTACGATCCAGAATTATCCTCCAATTTCCACGGGATTTGAACGAATTATTTTATTTAAACTGCCCTCAGGGCATAAAGGTCAAACCTTGGTCGCTTTGGACTCTGATACGCACTTGTTAAGAGGTCAATGCCTTACTACGTCATTCATTTATGACCGAGATTCGTAACAACATTGAAAATTACTATTGAGAGTGTGTGTGTAGTACAGTTTTAGACATTGAGAATTACTGTTGAGAGTGTGTGTGTAGTACAGTTTTAGACATTGAGAATTACTGTTGAGAGTGTGTGTGTGTAGTACAGTTTTAGACATTGAGAATTACTGTTGAGAGTGTGTGTGTGTAGTACAGTTTTAAACATTGAGAATTACTGTTGAGAGAGTGTGTGTGTAGTACAGTTTTAGACATTGAGAATTACTGTTGAGAGTGTGTGTGTAGTACAGTTTTAGACATTGAGAATTACTGTTGAGAGTGTGTGTGTAGTACAGTTTTAGACATTGAGAATTACTGTTGAGAGTGTGTGTGTAGTACAGTTTTAGACATTGAGAATTACTGTTGAGAGTGTGTGTGTAGTACAGTTTTAGACACTGAGAATTACTGTTGAGAGTGTGTGTGTGTAGTACAGTTTAAGACATTGAGAATTACTGTTGAGAGTGTGTGTGTGTAGTACAGTTTTAGACATTGAGAATTCTTGTTGAGAGTGTGTGTGTGTAGTACAGTTTTAGACATTGAGAATTACTGTTGAGAGTGTGTGTGTGTAGTACAGTTTTAGACATTGAGAATTACTGTTGAGAGTGTGTGTGTAGTACAGTTTTAGACATTGAGAATTACTGTTGAGAGTGTGTGTGTAGTACAGTTTTAGACATTGAGAATTACTGTTGAGAGTGTGTGTGTGTAGTACAGTTTTAGACATTGAGAATTACTGTTGAGAGAGTGTGTGTGTAGTACAGTTTTAGACATTGAGAATTACTGTTGAGAGTGTGTGTGTAGTACAGTTTTAGACATTGAGAATTACTGTTGAGAGTGTGTGTGTAGTACAGTTTTAGACATTGAGAATTACTGTTGAGAGAGTGTGTGTGTAGTACAGTTTTAGACATTGAGAATTACTGTTGAGAGTGTGTGTGTAGTACAGTTTTAGACATTGAGAATTACTGTTGAGAGTGTGTGTGTGTAGTACAGTTTTAGACATTGAGAATTACTGTTGAGAGTGTGTGTGTGTAGTACAGTTTTAGACATTGAGAATTACTGTTGAGAGTGTGTGTGTGTAGTACAGTTTTAGACATTGAGAATTACTGTTGAGAGTGTGTGTGTGTAGTACAGTTTTAGACATTGAGAATTACTGTTGAGAGTGTGTGTGTGTAGTACAGTTTTAGACATTGAGAATTACTGTTGAGAGAGTGTGTGTGTAGTACAGTTTTAGACATTGAGAATTACTGTTGAGAGTGTGTGTGTAGTACAGTTTTAGACATTGAGAATTACTGTTGAGAGTGTGTGTGTAGTACAGTTTTAGACACTGAGAATTACTGTTGAGAGAGTGTGTGTAGTACAGTTTTAGACATTGAGAATTACTGTTGAGAGTGTGTGTGTAGTACAGTTTTAGACATTGAGAATTACTGTTGAGAGTGTGTGTGTAGTACAGTTTTAGACATTGAGAATTACTGTTGAGAGTGTGTGTGTAGTACAGTTTTAGACACTGAGAATTACTGTTGAGAGTGTGTGTGTGTGTAGTACAGTTTTAGACATTGAGAATTACTGTTGAGAGTGTGTGTGTAGTACAGTTTTAGACATTGAGAATTACTGTTGAGAGTGTGTGTGTGTAGTACAGTTTTAGACACTGAGAATTACTGTTGAGAGTGTGTGTGTAGTACAGTTTTAGACATTGAGAATTACTGTTGAGAGTGTGTGTGTAGTACAGTTTTAGACATTGAGAATTACTGTTGAGAGTGTGTGTGTAGTAAAGTTTTAGACATTGAGAATTACTGTTGAGAGTGTGTGTGTAGTACAGTTTTAGACACTGAGAATTACTGTTGAGAGTGTGTGTGTGTAGTACAGTTTTAGACATTGAGAATTACTGTTGAGAGTGTGTGTGTGTAGTACAGTTTTAGACATTGAGAATTACTGTTGAGAGTGTGTGTGTAGTACAGTTTTAGACATTGAGAATTACTGTTGAGAGTGTGTGTGTAGTACAGTTTTAGACATTGAGAATTACTGTTGAGAGTGTGTGTGTAGTACAGTTTTAGACATTGAGAATTACTGTTGAGAGTGTGTGTGTAGTACAGTTTTAGACATTGAGAATTACTGTTGAGAGTGTGTGTGTAGTACAGTTTTAGACATTGAGAATTACTGTTGAGAGTGTGTGTGTAGTACAGTTTTAGACATTGAGAATTACTGTTGAGAGTGTGTGTGTAGTACAGTTTTAGACATTGAGAATTACTGTTGAGAGTGTGTGTGTGTAGTACAGTTTTAGACATTGAGAATTACTGTTGAGAGTGTGTGTGTAGTACAGTTTTAGAAATTGAGAATTACTGTTGAGAGTGTGTGTGTAGTACAGTTTTAGACATTGAGAATTACTGTTGAGAGTGTGTGTGTAGTACAGTTTTAGACATTGAGAATTACTGTTGAGAGTGTGTGTGTGTAGTACAGTTTTAGACATTGAGAATTACTGTTGAGAGAGTGTGTGTGTAGTACAGTTTTAGACATTGAGAATTACTGTTGAGAGTGTCTGTGTAGTACAGTTTTAGACATTGAGAATTACTGTTGAGAGTGTGTGTGTAGTACAGTTTTAGACATTGAGAATTACTGTTGAGAGTGTGTGTGTAGTACAGTTTTAGACATTGAGAATTACTGTTGAGAAAGTGTGTGTGTAGTACAGTTTTAGAAATTGAGAATTACTGTTGAGAGTGTGTGTGTGTAGTACAGTTTTAGACATTGAGAATTACTGTTGAGAGTGTGCGTGTGTAGTATAGTTTTAGACATTGAGAATTACTGTTGAGAGTGTGTGTGTGTAGTACAGTTTTAGAAATTGAGAATAACTGTTGAGTGTGTGTGTGTAGTACAGTTTTAGACATTGAGAATTACTGTTGAGAGTGTGTGTGTAGTACAGTTTTAGACATTGAGAATTACTGTTGAGAGAGTGTGTGTGTAGTACAGTTTTAGAAATTGAGAATTACTGTTGAGAGTGTGTGTGTGTAGTACAGTTTTAGACATTAAGAATTACTGTTGAGAGTGTGTGTATAGTACAGTTTTAGACATTGAGAATTAATGTTGAGAGTGTGTGTGTAGTACAGTTTTAGACATTGAGAATTACTGTTGAGAGTGTGTGTGTGTAGTACAGTTTTAGAAATTGAGAATTACTGTTGAGAGTGTGTGTGTAGTACAGTTTTAGACATTGAGAATTACTGTTGAGAGTGTGTGTGTAGTACAGTTTTAGACATTGAGAATTACTGTTGAGAGTGTGTGTGTGTAGTACAGTTTTAGACATTGAGAATTACTGTTGAGAGTGTGTGTGTGTAGTACAGTTTTAGACATTGAGAATTACTGTTGAGAGTATGTGTGTGTAGTACAGTTTTAGACATTGAGAATTACTGTTGAGAGTGTGTGTGTAGTACAGTTTTAGACATTGAGAATTACTGTTGAGAGTGTGTGTGTGTAGTACAGTTTTAGACATTGAGAATTACTGTTGAGAGTGTGTGTGTAGTACAGTTTTAGACATTGAGAATTACTGTTGAGAGAGTGTGTGTAGTACAGTTTTAGACATTGAGAATTACTGTTGAGAGTGTGTGTGTGTAGTACAGTTTTAGAAATTGAGAATTACTGTTGAGAGAGTGTGTGTGTAGTACAGTTTTAGACATTGAGAATTACTGTTGAGAGTGTGTGTGTAGTACAGTTTTAGACATTGAGAATTACTGTTGAGAGTGTGTGTGTGTAGTACAGTTTTAGACATTGAGAATTACTGTTGAGAGTGTGTGTGTGTAGTACAGTTTTAGACATTGAGAATTACTGTTGAGAGTGTGTGTGTAGTACAGTTTTAGACATTGAGAATTACTGTTGAGAGTGTGTGTGTAGTACAGTTTTAGACATTGAGAATTACTGTTGAGAGTGTGTGTGTAGTACAGTTTTAGAAATTGAGAATTACTGTTGAGAGTGTGTGTGTAGTACAGTTTTAGAAATTGAGAATTACTGTTGAGAGTGTGTGTGTAGTACAGTTTTAGAAATTGAGAATTACTGTTGAGAGTGTGTGTGTAGTACAGTTTTAGAAATTGAGAATTACTGTTGAGAGTGTGTGTGTAGTACAGTTTTAGAAATTGAGAATTACTGTTGAGAGTGTGTGTGTAGTACAGTTTTAGAAATTGAGAATTACTGTTGAGAGTGTGTGTGTAGTACAGTTTTAGAAATTGAGAATTACTGTTAATAGTGTGTGTGTAGTACAGTTTTAGAAATTGAGAATTACTGTTGAGAGTGTGTGTGTAGTACAGTTTTAGACATTGAGAATTACTGTTGAGAGTGTGTGTGTAGTACAGTTTTAGACATTGAGAATTACTGTTGAGAGTGTGTGTGTGTAGTACAGTTTTAGACATTGAGAATTACTGTTGAGAGTGTGTGTGTAGTACAGCTTTAGAAATTGAGAATTACTGTTGAGAGTGTGTGTGTAGTACAGTTTTAGAAATTGAGAATTACTGTTGAGAGTGTGTGTGTAGTACAGTTTTAGACATTGAGAATTACTGTTGAGAGTGTGTGTGTGTAGTACAGTTTTAGACATTGAGAATTACTGTTGAGAGTGTGTGTGTAGTACAGTTTTAGAAATTGAGAATTACTGTTGAGAGTGTGTGTGTAGTACAGTTTTAGACATTGAGAATTACTGTTGAGAGTGTGTGTGTAGTACAGTTTTAGACATTGAGAATTACTGTTGAGAGTGTGTGTGTGTAGTACAGTTTTAGAAATTGAGAATTACTGTTGAGAGAGTGTGTGTAGTACAGTTTTAGACATTGAGAATTACTGTTGAGAGTGTGTGTGTAGTACAGTTTTAGACATTGAGAATTACTGTTGAGAGTGTGTGTGTAGTACAGTTTTAGACATTGAGAATTACTGTTGAGAGAGTGTGTGTAGTACAGTTTTAGACATTGAGAATTACTGTTGAGAGTGTGTGTGTAGTACAGTTTTAGACATTGAGAATTACTGTTGAGAGAGTGTGTGTAGTACAGTTTTAGACATTGAGAATTACTGTTGAGAGTGTGTGTGTAGTACAGTTTTAGAAATTGAGAATTACTGTTGAGAGTGTGTGTGTGTAGTACAGTTTTAGAAATTGAGAATTACTGTTGAGAGTGTGTGTGTGTAGTACAGTTTTAGACATTGAGAATTACTGTTGAGAGTGTGTGTGTAGTACAGTTTTAGAAATTGAGAATTACTGTTGAGAGAGTGTGTGTGTAGTACAGTTTTAGACATTGAGAATTACTGTTGAGAGTGTGTGTGTAGTACAGTTTTAGACATTGAGAACTACTGTTGAGAGTGTGTGTGTGTAGTACAGTTTTAGACATTGAGAATTACTGTTGAGAGTGTGTGTGTGTAGTACAGTTTTAGACATTGAGAATTACTGTTGAGAGTGTGTGTGTGTAGTACAGTTTTAGACATTGAGAATTACTGTTGAGAGTGTGTGTGTGTAGTACAGTTTTAGACATTGAGAATTACTGTTGAGAGTGTGTGTGTAGTACAGTTTTAGACATTGAGAATTACTGTTGAGAGTGTGTGTGTGTAGTACAGTTTTAGACATTGAGAATTACTGTTGAGAGTGTGTGTGTAGTACAGTTTTAGACATTGAGAATTACTGTTGAGAGTGAGTGTGTGTAGTACAGTTTTAGAAATTGAGAATTACTGTTGAGAGTGTGTGTGTAGTACAGTTTTAGAAATTGAGAATTACTGTTGAGAGTGTGTGTGTAGTACAGTTTTAGAAATTGAGAATTACTGTTGAGAGTGTGTGTGTGTAGTACAGTTTTAGAAATTGAGAATTACTGTTGAGAGTGTGTGTGTAGTACAGTTTTAGACATTGAGAATTACTGTTGAGAGTGTGTGTGTAGTACAGTTTTAGACATTGAGAATTACTGTTGAGAGTGTGTGTGTAGTACAGTTTTAGACATTGAGAATTACTGTTGAGAGTGTGTGTGTGTAGTACAGTTTTAGACATTGAGAATTACTGTTGAGAGTGAGTGTGTGAAGTACAGTTTTAGAAATTGAGAATTACTGTTGAGAGTGTGTGTGTAGTACAGTTTTAGAAATTGAGAATTACTGTTGAGAGTGTGTGTGTAGTACAGTTTTAGAAATTGAGAATTACTGTTGAGAGTGTGTGTGTGTAGTACAGTTTTAGAAATTGAGAATTACTGTTGAGAGTGTGTGTGTAGTACAGTTTTAGACATTGAGAATTACTGTTGAGAGTGTGTGTGTAGTACAGTTTTAGACATTGAGAATTACTGTTGAGAGTGTGTGTGTAGTACAGTTTTAGACATTGAGAATTACTGTTGAGAGTGTGTGTGTGTAGTACAGTTTTAGACATTGAGAATTACTGTTGAGAGTGTGTGTGTAGTACAGTTTTAGACATTGAGAATTACTGTTGAGAGAGTGTGTGTGTAGTACAGTTTTAGACATTGAGAATTACTGTTGAGAGTGTGTGTGTGTAGTACAGTTTTAGACATTGAGAATTACTGTTGAGAGTGTGTGTGTAGTACAGTTTTAGAAATTGAGAATTACTGTTGAGAGTGTGTGTGTGTAGTACAGTTTTAGACATTGAGAATTACTGTTGAGAGTGTGTGTGTAGTACAGTTTTAGAAATTGAGAATTACTGTTGAGAGTGTGTGTGTAGTACAGTTTTAGAAATTGAGAATTACTGTTGAGAGTGTGTGTGTAGTACAGTTTTAGACATTGAGAATTACTGTTGAGAGTGTTTGTGTGTAGTACAGTTTTAGAAATTGAGAATTACTGTTGAGAGTGTGTGTGTAGTACAGTTTTAGAAATTGAGAATTACTGTTGAGAGTGTGTGTGTATTACAGTTTTAGACATTGAGAATTACTGTTGAGAGTGTGTGTGTAGTACAGTTTTAGACATTGAGAATTACTGTTGAGAGAGTGTGTGTGTAGTACAGTTTTAGACATTGAGAATTACTGTTGAGAGTGTGTGTGTAGTACAGTTTTAGACATTGAGAATTACTGTTGAGAGTGTGTGTGTGTAGTACAGTTTTAGACATTGAGAATTACTGTTGAGAGTGTGTGTGTAGTACAGTTTTAGACATTGAGAATTACTGTTGAGAGTGTGTGTGTAGTACAGTTTTAGACATTGAGAATTACTGTTGAGAGAGTGTGTATGTAGTACAGTTTTAGAAATTGAGAATTACTGTTGAGAGTGTGTGTGTAGTACAGTTTTAGACATTGAGAATTACTGTTGAGAGTGTGTGTGTAGTACAGTTTTAGAAATTGAGAATTACTGTTGAGAGTGTGTGTGTGTAGTACAGTTTTAGACATTGAGAATTACTGTTGAGAGTGTGTGTGTAGTACAGTTTTAGACATTGAGAATTACTGTTGAGAGTGTGTGTAGTACAGTTTTAGAAATTGAGAATTACTGTTGAGAGAGTGTGTGTGTAGTACAGTTTTAGACATTGAGAATTACTGTTGAGAGAGTGTGTGTGTAGTACAGTTTTAGACATTGAGAATTACTGTTGAGAGTGTGTGTGTAGTACAGTTTTAGACATTGAGAATTACTGTTGAGAGAGTGTGTGTGTAGTACAGTTTTAGACATTGAGAATTACTGTTGAGAGTGTGTGTGTGTAGTACAGTTTTAGACATTGAGAATTACTGTTGAGAGAGTGTGTGTGTAGTACAGTTTTAGACATTGAGAATTACTGTTGAGAGTGTGTGTGTAGTACAGTTTTAGACATTGAGAATTACTGTTGAGAGTGTGTGTGTGTAGTACAGTTTTAGACATTGAGAATTACTGTTGAGAGTGTGTGTGTGTGTAGTACAGTTTTAGACATTGAGAATTACTGTTGAGAGTGTGTGTGTGTAGTACAGTTTTAGACATTGAAAATTACTGTTGAGAGTGTGTGTGTGTAGTACAGTTTTAGACATTGAGAATTACTGTTGAGTGTGTGTGTGTAGTACAGTTTTAGACATTGAGAATTACTGTTGAGAGTGAGTGTGTGTAGTACAGTTTTAGACATTGAGAATTACTGTTGAGAGTGTGTGTGTGTAGTACAGTTTTAGACATTGAGAATTACTGTTGAGAGTGTGTGTGTAGTACAGTTTTAGAAATTGAGAATTACTGTTGAGAGTGTGTGTGTAGTACAGTTTTAGACATTGAGAATTACTGTTGAGAGTATGTGTGTGTAGTACAGTTTTAGACATTGAGAATTACTGTTGAGAGTGTGTGTGTAGTACAGTTTTAGAAATTGAGAATTACTGTTGAGAGTGTGTGTGTGTAGTACAGTTTTAGACATTGAGAATTACTGTTGAGAGTGTGTGTGTAGTAAAGTTTTAGAAATTGAGAATTACTGTTGAGAGTGTGTGTGTAGTACAGTTTTAGACATTGAGAATTACTGTTGAGAGTGTGTGTGTAGTACAGTTTTAGACATTGAGAATAACTGTTGAGAGTGTGTGTGTGTAGTACAGTTTTAGAAATTGAGAATTACTGTTGAGAGTGTGTGTGTAGTACAGTTTTAGAAATTGAGAATTACTGTTGAGAGTGTGTGTGTAGTACAGTTTTAGACATTGAGAATTACTGTTGAGAGTGTGTGTGTAGTACAGTTTTAGACATTGAGAATTACTGTTGAGAGAGTGTGTGTGTAGTACAGTTTTAGACATTGAGAATTACTGTTGAGAGTGTGTGTGTAGTACAGTTTAAGACATTGAGAATTACTGTTGAGAGTGTGTGTGTGTAGTACAGTTTTAGACATTGAGAATTACTGTTGAGAGTGTGTGTGTAGTACAGTTTTAGACATTGAGAATTACTGTTGAGAGTGTGTGTGTAGTACAGTTTTAGACATTGAGAATTACTGTTGAGAGAGTGTGTGTGTAGTACAGTTTTAGAAATTGAGAATTACTGTTGAGAGTGTGTGTGTAGTACAGTTTTAGACATTGAGAATTACTGTTGAGAGTGTGTGTGTAGTACAGTTTTAGAAATTGAGAATTACTGTTGAGAGTGTGTGTGTGTAGTACAGTTTTAGACATTGAGAATTACTGTTGAGAGTGTGTGTGTAGTACAGTTTTAGACATTGAGAATTACTGTTGAGAGTGTGTGTAGTACAGTTTTAGAAATTGAGAATTACTGTTGAGAGAGTGTGTGTGTAGTACAGTTTTAGACATTGAGAATTACTGTTGAGAGAGTGTGTGTGTAGTACAGTTTTAGACATTGAGAATTACTGTTGAGAGTGTGTGTGTAGTACAGTTTTAGACATTGAGAATTACTGTTGAGAGAGTGTGTGTGTAGTACAGTTTTAGACATTGAGAATTACTGTTGAGAGTGTGTGTGTAGTACAGTTTTAGACATTGAGAATTACTGTTGAGAGTGTGTGTGTGTAGTACAGTTTTAGACATTGAGAATTACTGTTGAGAGTGTGTGTGTAGTACAGTTTTAGACATTGAGAATTACTGTTGAGAGTGTGTGTGTGTAGTACAGTTTTAGACATTGAGAATTACTGTTGAGAGTGTTTGTGTGTAGTACAGTTTTAGACATTGAGAATTACTGTTGAGAGTGTGTGTGTGTAGTACAGTTTTAGACATTGAGAATTACTGTTGAGAGTGTGTGTGTAGTACAGTTTTAGACATTGAGAATTACTGTTGAGAGTGTGTGTGTAGTACAGTTTTAGACATTGAGAATTACTGTTGAGAGTGTGTGTGTAGTACAGTTTTAGACATTGAGAATTACTGTTGAGAGTGTGTGTGTAGTACAGTTTTAGACATTGAGAATTACTGTTGAGAGTGTGTGTGTGTGTAGTACAGTTTTAGACATTGAGAATTACTGTTGAGAGTGTGTGTGTGTGTAGTACAGTTTTAAACATTGAGAATTACTGTTGAGAGTGTGTGTGTAGTACAGTTTTAGACATTGAGAATTACTGTTGAGAGTGTGTGTGTAGTACAGTTTTAGACATTGAGAATTACTGTTGAGAGTGTGTGTGTAGTACAGTTTTAGACATTGAGAATTACTGTTGAGAGTGTGTGTGTGTAGTACAGTTTTAGACATTGAGAATTACTGTTGAGAGTGTGTGTGTAGTACAGTTTTAGACATTGAGAATTACTGTTGAGAGTGTGTGTGTAGTACAGTTTTAGACATTGAGAATTACTGTTGAGAGTGTGTGTGTGTAGTACAGTTTTAGACATTGAGAATTACTGTTGAGAGTGTGTGTGTGTGTAGTACAGTTTTAGACATTGAGAATTACTGTTGAGAGTGTGTGTGTGTGTAGTACAGTTTTAGACCTTGAGAATTACTGTTGAGAGTGTGTGTGTGTAGTACAGTTTTAGACATTGAGAATTACTGTTGAGAGTGTGTGTGTAGTACAGTTTTAGACATTGAGAATTACTGTTGAGAGTGTGTGTGTAGTACAGTTTTAGACATTGAGAATTACTGTTGAGAGTGTGTGTGTAGTACAGTTTTAGACATTGAGAATTACTGTTGAGAGTGTGTGTGTAGTACAGTTTTAGACATTGAGAATTACTGTTGAGAGTGTGTGTGTAGTACAGTTTTAGACATTGAGAATTACTGTTGAGAGTGTGTGTGTAGTACAGTTTTAGACATTGAGAATTACTGTTGAGAGTGTGTGTGTAGTACAGTTTTAGACATTGAGAATTACTGTTGAGAGAGTGTGTGTGTAGTACAGTTTTAGACATTGAGAATTACTGTTGAGAGTGTGTGTGTGTGTAGTACAGTTTTAGACATTGAGAATTACTGTTGAGAGTGTGTGTGTGTGTAGTACAGTTTTAGACATTGAGAATTACTGTTGAGAGTGTGTGTGTGTAGTACAGTTTTAGACATTGAGAATTACTGTTGAGAGTGTGTGTGTAGTACAGTTTTAGACATTGAGAATTACTGTTGAGAGTGTGTGTGTAGTACAGTTTTAGACATTTAGAATTACTGTTGAGAGTGTGTGTGTAGTACAGTTTTAGACATTGAGAATTACTGTTGAGAGTGTGTGTGTAGTACAGTTTTAGACATTGAGAATTACTGTTGAGAGTGTGTGTGTAGTACAGTTTTAGACATTGAGAATTACTGTTGAAAGTGTGTGTGTAGTACAGTTTTAGACATTGAGAATTACTGTTGAGAGTGTGTGTGTAGTACAGTTTTAGACATTGAGAATTACTGTTGAGAGAGTGTGTGTAGTACAGTTTTAGACATTGAGAATTACTGTTGAGAGTGTGTGTGTAGTACAGTTTTAGACATTGAGAATTACTGTTGAGAGTGTGTGTGTGTAGTACAGTTTTAGACATTGAGAATTACTGTTGAGAGTGTGTGTGTAGTACAGTTTTAGAAATTGAGAATTACTGTTGAGAGTGTGTGTGTAGTACAGTTTTAGACATTGAGAATTACTGTTGAGAGTGTGTGTGTGTAGTACAGTCTTAGACATTGAGAATTACTGTTGAGAGTGTGTGTGTAGTACAGTTTTAGACATTGAGAATTACTGTTGAGAGTGTATGTGTAGTACAGTTTTAGACATTGAGAATTACTGTTGAGAGTGTGTGTGTGTAGTGCAGTTTTAGACATTGAGAATTACTGTTGAGAGTGTGTGTGTGTAGTACAGTTTTAGACATTGAGAATTACTGTTGTGAGTGTGTGTGTGTAGTACAGTTTTAGACATTGAGAATTACTGTTGAGAGTGTGTGTGTAGTACAGTTTTAGACATTGAGAATTACTGTTGAGAGTGTGTGTGTAGTACAGTTTTAGACATTGAGAATTACTGTTGAGAGTGTGTGTGTGTAGTACAGTTTTAGACATTGAGAATTACTGTTGAGAGAGTTTGTGTGTAGTACAGTTTTAGACATTGAGAATTACTGTTGAGAGTGTGCGTGTGTAGTACAGTTTTAGACATTGAGAATTACTGTTGAGAGTGTGTGTGTGTAGTACAGTTTTAGACATTGAGAATTACTGTTGAGAGTGTGTGTGTGTAGTACAGTTTTAGACATTGAGAATTACTGTTCAGAGTGTGTGTGTAGTACAGTTTTAGACATTGAGAATTACTGTTGAGAGTGTGTGTGTGTAGTACAGTTTTAGACATTGAGAATTACTGTTGAGAGTGTGTGTGTGTAGTACAGTTTTAGACATTGAGAATTACTGTTGAGAGAGTGTGTGTGTA
The DNA here is from genome assembly GCA_949126835.1 of Anisus vortex. Lineage (NCBI taxonomy): Eukaryota > Metazoa > Mollusca > Gastropoda > Planorbidae > Anisus > Anisus vortex. Next base: position 18,646 of record CASBPS010000200.1, read on the forward strand.
GTACAGTTTTAGACATTGAGAATTACTGTTGAGAGTGTGTGTGTGTAGTACAGTTTTAGACATTGAGAATTACTGTTGAGAGTGTGTGTGTAGTACAGTTTTAGACATTGAGAATTACTGTTGAGAGTGTGTGTGTAGTACAGTTTTAGACATTGAGAATTACTGTTGAGAGTGTGTGTGTGTAGTACAGTTTTAGACATTGAGAATTACTGTTGAGAGTGTGTGTGTAGTACAGTTTTAGACATTGAGAATTACTGTTGAGAGTGTGTGTGTGTAGTACAGTTTTAGACATTGAGAATTACTGTTGAGAGTGTGTGTGTAGTACAGTTTTTGACATTGAGAATTACTGTTGAGAGTGTGTGTGTGTAGTACAGTTTTAGACATTGAGAATTACTGTTGAGAGTGTGTGTGTAGTACAGTTTTAGACATTGAGAATTACTGTTGAGAGTGTGTGTGTAGTACAGTTTTAGACATTGAGAATTACTGTTGAGAGTGTGTGTGTGTAGTACAGTTTTAGACATTGAGAATTACTGTTGAGAGTGTGTGTGTAGTACAGTTTTAGACATTGAGAATTACTGTTGAGAGTGTGTGTGTAGTACAGTTTTAGACATTGAGAATTACTGTTGAGAGAGTGTGTGTGTAGTACAGTTTAAGACATTGAGAATTACTGTTGAGAGTGTGTGTGTAGTACAGTTTTAGACATTGAGAATTACTGTTGAGAGAGTGTGTGTGTAGTACAGTTTTAGACATTGAGAATTACTGTTGATAGTGTGTGTGTAGTACAGGTTTAGACATTGAGAATTACTGTTGAGAGAGTGTGTGTAGTACAGTTTTAGACATTGAGAATTACTGTTGAGAGTGTGTGTGTAGTACAAATTTAGACATTGAGAATTACTGTTGAGAGTGTGTGTGTAGTACAGTTTTAGACATTGAGAATTACTGTTGAGAGTGTGTGTGTAGTACAGTTTTAGACATTGAGAATTACTGTTGAGAGTGTGTGTGTGTAGTACAGTTTTAGACATTGAGAATTACTGTTGAGAGTGTGTGTGTAGTACAGTTTTAGACATTGAGAATTACTGTTGAGAGTGTGTGTGTAGTACAGTTTTAGACATTGAGAATTACTGTTGAGAGTGTGTGTGTAGTACAGTTTTATACATTGAGAATTACTGTTGAGAGAGTGTGTGTGTAGTACAGTTTTAGACATTGAGAATTACTGTTGAGAGTGTGTGTGTAGTACAGTTTTAGACATTGAGAATTACTGTTGAGAGTGTGTGTGTAGTACAGTTTTAGACATTGAGAATTACTGTTGAGAGTGTGTGTGTAGTACAGTTTTAGACATTGAGAATTACTGTTGAGAGTGTGTGTGTAGTACAGTTTTAGACATTGAGAATTACTGTTGAGAGTGTGTGTGTAGTACAGTTTTAGACATTGAGAATTACTGTTGAGAGAGTGTGTGTGTAGTACAGTTTTAGACATTGAGAATTACTGTTGAGAGTATGTGTGTGTAGTACAGTTTTAGACATTGAGAATTACTGTTGAGCGTATGTGTGTGTAGTACAGTTTTAGACATTGAGAATTACTGTTGAGAGTGTGTGTGTAGTACAGTTTTAGACATTGAGAATTACTGTTGAGAGTATGTGTGTGTAGTACAGTTTTAGACATTGAGAATTACTGTTGAGAGTATGTGTGTGTAGTACAGTTTTAGACATTGAGAATTACTGTTGAGAGTGTGTGTGTGTAGTACAGTTTTAGACATTGAGAATTACTGTTGAGAGTGTGTGTGTGTAGTACAGTTTTAGACATTGAGAATTACTGTTGAGAGTATGTGTGTGTAGTACAGTTTTAGACATTGAGAATTAATGTTGAGAGTGTGTGTGTGTAGTACAGTTTTAGACATTGAGAATTACTGTTGAGAGTGTGTGTGTAGTACAGTTTTAGAAATTGAGAATTACTGTTGAGAGTGTGTGTGTAGTACAGTTTTAGACATTGAGAATTACTGTTGAGAGTGTGTGTGTGTAGTACAGTTTTAGACATTGAGAATTACTGTTGAGAGAGTGTGTGTGTTGTACAGTTTTAGACATTGAGAATTACTGTTGAGAGTGTGTGTGTGTAGTACAGTTTTAGACATTGAGAATTACTGTTGAGAGTGTGTGTGTGTAGTACAGTTTTAGAAATTGAGAATTACTGTTGAGAGTGTGTGTGTAGTACAGTTTTAGACATTGAGAATTACTGTTGAGAGTGTGTGTGTAGTACAGTTTTAGACATTGAGAATTACTGTTGAGAGTGTGTGTGTAGTACAGTTTTAGACATTGAGAATTACTGTTGAGAGAGTGTGTGTGTAGTACAGTTTTAGACATTGAGAATTACTGTTGAGAGTGTGTGTAGTACAGTTTTAGACATTGATAATTACTGTTGAGAGTGTGTGTGTAGTACAGTTTTAGACATTGAGAATTACTGTTGAGAGTGTGTGTGTAGTACAGTTTTAGACATTGAGAATTACTGTTGAGAGTGTGTGTGTAGTACAGTTTTAGACATTGAGAATTACTGTTGAGAGTGTGTGTGTAGTACAGTTTTAGACATTGAGAATTACTGTTGAGAGTGTGTGTGTAGTACAGTTTTAGACATTGAGAATTACTGTTGAGAGTGTGTGTGTAGAACAGTTTTAGACATTGAGAATTACTGTTGAGAGTGTGTGTGTGTAGTACAGTTTTAGACATTGAGAATTACTGTTGAGAGTGTGTGTGTAGTACAGTTTTAGACATTGAGAATTACTGTTGAGAGTGTGTGTGTGTAGTACAGTTTTAGACATTGAGAATTACTGTTGAGAGTGTGTGTGTAGTACAGTTTTAGACATTGAGAATTACTGTTGAGAGTGTGTGTGTGTAGTACAGTTTTAGACATTGAGAATTACTGTTGAGAGTATGTGTGTGTAGTACAGTTTTAGACATTGAGAATTACTGTTGAGAGTGTGTGTGTAGTACAGTTTTAGACATTGAGAATTACTGTTGAGAGTGTGTGTGTGTAGTACAGTTTTAGACATTGAGAATTACTGTTGAGAGTATGTGTGTGTAGTACAGTTTTAGACATTGAGAATTACTGTTGAGAGTATGTGTGTGTAGTACAGTTTTAGACATTGAGAATTACTGTTGATAGTGTGTGTGTAGTACAGTTTTAGACATTGAGAATTACTGTTGAGAGTGTGTGTGTAGTACAGTTTTAGACATTGAGAATTACTGTTGAGAGTGTGTGTGTAGTACAGTTTTAGACATTGAGAATTACTGTTGAGAGTGTGTGTGTAGTACAGTTTTAGACACTGAGAATTACTGTTGAGAGTGTGTGTAGTACAGTTTTAGACAGTGAGAATTACTGTTGAGAGTGTGTGTGTAGTACAGTTTTAGACATTGAGAATTACTGTTGAGAGTATGTGTGTGTAGTACAGTTTTAGACATTGAGAATTACTGTTGAGAGAGTGTGTGTAGTACAGTTTTAGACATTGAGAATTACTGTTGAGAGTGTGTGTGTAGTTCAGTTTTAGACACTGAGAATTACTGTTGAGAGTGTGTGTGTGTAGTACAGTTTTAGACATTGAGAATTACTGTTGAGAGTGTGTGTGTAGTACAGTTTTAGACATTGAGAATTACTGTTGAGAGTGTGTGTGTAGTACAGTTTTAGACATTGAGAATTACTGTTGAGAGTGTGTGTGTAGTACAGTTTTAGACACTGAGAATTACTGTTGAGAGTGTGTGTGTAGTACAGTTTTAGAAATTGAGAATTACTGTTGAGAGTGTGTGTGTGTAGTACAGTTTTAGACATTGAGAATTACTGTTGAGAGTGTGTGTGTGTAGTACAGTTTTAGACATTGAGAATTACTGTTGAGAGTGTGTGTGTGTAGTACAGTTTTAGACATTGAGAATTACTGTTGAGAGTGTGTGTGTAGTACAGTTTTAGACACTGAGAATTACTGTTGAGAGTGTGTGTGTAGTACAGTTTTAGAAATTGAGAATTACTGTTGAGAGTGTGTGTGTGTAGTACAGTTTTAGACACTGAGAATTACTGTTGAGAGTGTGTGTGTAGTACAGTTTTAGACATTGAGAATTACTGTTGAGAGTGTGTGTGTGTAGTACAGTTTTAGACATTGAGAATTACTGTTGAGAGTGTGTGTGTGTGTAGTACAGTTTTAGAAATTGAGAATTACTGTTGAGAGTGTGTGTGTGTAGTACAGTTTTAGACATTGAGAATTACTGTTGAGAGTGTGTGTGTGTAGTACAGTTTTAGACATTGAGAATTACTGTTGAGAGTGTGTGTGTGTAGTACAGTTTTAGACATTGAGAATTACTGTTGAGAGTGTGTGTGTAGTACAGTTTTAGACACTGAGAATTACTGTTGAGAGTGTGTGTGTAGTACAGTTTTAGAAATTAAGAATTACTGTTGAGAGTGTGTGTGTGTAGTACAGTTTTAGACACTGAGAATTACTGTTGAGAGTGTGTGTGTGTAGTACAGTTTTAGACATTGAGAATTACTGTTGAGAGTGTGTGTGTAGTACAGTTTTAGACATTGAGAATTACTGTTGAGAGTGTGTGTGTGTAGTACAGTTTTAGACATTGAGAATTACTGTTGAGAGTATGTGTGTGTAGTACAGTTTTAGACATTGAGAATTACTGTTGAGAGTGTGTGTGTAGTACAGTTTTAGACATTGAGAATTACTGTTGAGAGTGTGTGTGTAGTATAGTTTTAGACACTGAGAATTACTGTTGAGAGTGTGTGTGTAGTACAGTTTTAGACAGTGAGAATTACTGTTGAGAGTGTGTGTGTAGTACAGTTTTAGACATTAAGAATTACTGTTGAGAGTGTGTGTAGTACAGTTTTAGACATTGAGAATTACTGTTGAGAGTGTGTGTGTGTAGTACAGTTTTAGACATTGAGAATTACTGTTGAGAGTGTGTGTGTAGTACAGTTTTAGACATTGAGAATTACTGTTGAGAGTGTGTGTGTAGTACAGTTTTAGACATTGAGAATTACTGTTGAGAGTGTGTGTGTAGTACAGTTTTAGAAATTGAGAATTACTGTTGAGAGAGTGTGTGTGTAGTACAGTTTTAGACATTGAGAATTGCTGTTGAGAGTATGTGTGTAGTACAGTTTTAGACATTGAGAATTACTGTTGAGAGTGTGTGTGTGTAGTACAGTTTTAGACATTGAGAATTACTGTTGAGAGTGTGTGTAGTACAGTTTTAGACATTGAGAATTACTGTTGAGAGTGTGTGTGTAGTACAGTTTTAGACATTGAGAATTACTGTTGAGAGTGTGTGTGTAGTACAGTTTTAGACATTGAGAATTACTGTTGAGAGTGTGTGTGTAGTACAGTTTTAGACATTGAGAATTACTGTTGAGAGTGTGTGTGTAGTACAGTTTTAGACATTGAGAATTACTGTTGAGAGTGTGTGTGTAGAACAGTTTTAGACATTGAGAATTACTGTTGAGAGTGTGTGTGTAGTACAGTTTTAGACATTGAGAATTACTGTTGAGAGTGTGTGTGTAGTACAGTTTTAGACACTGAGAATTACTGTTGAGAGTGTGTGTAGTACAGTTTTAGACAGTGAGAATTACTGTTGAGAGTGTGTGTGTAGTACAGTTTTAGACATTGAGAATTACTGTTGAGAGTATGTGTGTGTAGTACAGTTTTAGACATTGAGAATTCCTTTTGAGAGAGTGTGTGTAGTACAGTTTTAGACATTGAGAATTACTGTTGAGAGTGTGTGTGTAGTACAGTTTTAGACACTGAGAATTACTTTTGAGAGTGTGTGTGTGTAGTACAGTTTTAGTTATTGAGAATTACTGTTGAGAGTGTGTGTGTAGTACAGTTTTAGACATTGAGAATTACTGTTGAGAGTGTGTGTGTAGTACAGTTTTAGACATTGAGAATTACTGTTGAGAGTGTGTGTGTAGTACAGTTTTAGACACTGAGAATTACTGTTGAGAGTGTGTGTGTAGTACAGTTTTAGAAATTGAGAATTACTGTTGAGAGTGTGTGTGTGTAGTACAGTTTTAGACATTGAGAATTACTGTTGAGAGTGTGTGTGTGTAGTACAGTTTTAGACATTGAGAATCACTGTTGAGAGTGTGTGTGTAGTACAGTTTTAGACATTGAGAATTACTGTTGAGAGTGTGTGTGTAGTACAGTTTTAGACACTGAGAATTACTGTTGAGAGTGTGTGTGTAGTACAGTTTTAGAAATTGAGAATTACTGTTGAGAGTGTGTGTGTGTAGTACAGTTTTAGACATTGAGAATTACTGTTGAGAGTGTGTGTGTGTAGTACAGTTTTAGACATTGAGAATTACTGTTGAGAGTGTGTGTGTGTAGTACAGTTTTAGACATTGAGAATTACTGTTGAGAGTGTGTGTGTAGTACAGTTTTAGACACTGAGAATTACTGTTGAGAGTGTGTGTGTAGTACAGTTTTAGAAATTGAGAATTACTGTTGAGAGTGTGTGTGTGTAGTACAGTTTTAGACACTGAGAATTACTGTTGAGAGTGTGTGTGTAGTACAGTTTTAGACATTGAGAATTACTGTTGAGAGTGTGTGTGTGTAGTACAGTTTTAGACATTGAGAATTACTGTTGAGAGTGTGTGTGTGTGTAGTACAGTTTTAGAAATTGAGAATTACTGTTGAGAGTGTGTGTGTGTAGTACAGTTTTAGACATTGAGAATTACTGTTGAGAGTGTGTGTGTGTAGTACAGTTTTAGACATTGAGAATTACTGTTGAGAGTGTGTGTGTGTAGTACAGTTTTAGACATTGAGAATTACTGTTGAGAGTGTGTGTGTAGTACAGTTTTAGACACTGAGAATTACTGTTGAGAGTGTGTGTGTAGTACAGTTTTAGAAATTAAGAATTACTGTTGAGAGTGTGTGTGTGTAGTACAGTTTTAGACACTGAGAATTACTGTTGAGAGTGTGTGTGTGTAGTACAGTTTTAGACATTGAGAATTACTGTTGAGAGTGTGTGTGTAGTACAGTTTTAGACATTGAGAATTACTGTTGAGAGTGTGTGTGTGTAGTACAGTTTTAGACATTGAGAATTACTGTTGAGAGTATGTGTGTGTAGTACAGTTTTAGACATTGAGAATTACTGTTGAGAGTGTGTGTGTAGTACAGTTTTAGACATTGAGAATTACTGTTGAGAGTGTGTGTGTAGTACAGTTTTAGACACTGAGAATTACTGTTGAGAGTGTGTGTGTAGTACAGTTTTAGACAGTGAGAATTACTGTTGAGAGTGTGTGTGTAGTACAGTTTTAGACATTGAGAATTACTGTTGAGAGTGTGTGTAGTACAGTTTTAGACATTGAGAATTACTGTTGAGAGTGTGTGTGTGTAGTACAGTTTTAGACATTGAGAATTACTGTTGAGAGTGTGTGTGTAGTACAGTTTTAGACATTGAGAATTACTGTTGAGAGTGTGTGTGTAGTACAGTTTTAGACATTGAGAATTACTGTTGAGAGTGTGTGTGTAGTACAGTTTTAGAAATTGAGAATTACTGTTGAGAGAGTGTGTGTGTAGTACAGTTTTAGACATTGAGAATTGCTGTTGAGAGTATGTGTGTAGTACAGTTTTAGACATTGAGAATTACTGTTGAGAGTGTGTGTGTGTAGTACAGTTTTAGACATTGAGAATTACTGTTGAGAGTGTGTGTAGTACAGTTTTAGACATTGAGAATTACTGTTGAGAGTGTGTGTGTAGTACAGTTTTAGACATTGAGAATTACTGTTGAGAGTGTGTGTGTAGTACAGTTTTAGACATTGAGAATTACTGTTGAGAGTGTGTGTGTAGTACAGTTTTAGACATTGAGAATTACTGTTGAGAGTGTGTGTGTAGTACAGTTTTAGACATTGAGAATTACTGTTGAGAGTGTGTGTGTAGAACAGTTTTAGACATTGAGAATTACTGTTGAGAGTGTGTGTGTAGTACAGTTTTAGACATTGAGAATTACTGTTGAGAGTGTGTGTGTAGTACAGTTTTAGACACTGAGAATTACTGTTGAGAGTGTGTGTAGTACAGTTTTAGACAGTGAGAATTACTGTTGAGAGTGTGTGTGTAGTACAGTTTTAGACATTGAGAATTACTGTTGAGAGTATGTGTGTGTAGTACAGTTTTAGACATTGAGAATTCCTTTTGAGAGAGTGTGTGTAGTACAGTTTTAGACATTGAGAATTACTGTTGAGAGTGTGTGTGTAGTACAGTTTTAGACACTGAGAATTACTTTTGAGAGTGTGTGTGTGTAGTACAGTTTTAGTTATTGAGAATTACTGTTGAGAGTGTGTGTGTAGTACAGTTTTAGACATTGAGAATTACTGTTGAGAGTGTGTGTGTAGTACAGTTTTAGACATTGAGAATTACTGTTGAGAGTGTGTGTGTAGTACAGTTTTAGACACTGAGAATTACTGTTGAGAGTGTGTGTGTAGTACAGTTTTAGAAATTGAGAATTACTGTTGAGAGTGTGTGTGTGTAGTACAGTTTTAGACATTGAGAATTACTGTTGAGAGTGTGTGTGTGTAGTACAGTTTTAGACATTGAGAATCACTGTTGAGAGTGTGTGTGTAGTACAGTTTTAGACATTGAGAATTACTGATGAGAGTGTGTGTGTAGTACAGTTTTAGACACTGAGAATTACTGTTGAGAGTGTGTGTGTAGTACAGTTTTAGAAATTGAGAATTACTGTTGAGAGTGTGTGTGTGTAGTACAGTTTTAGACACTGAGAATTACTGTTGAGAGTGTGTGTGTGTAGTACAGTTTTAGACATTGAGAATTACTGTTAAGAGTGTGTGTGTAGTACAGTTTTAGACATTGAGAATTACTGTTGAGAGTGTGTGTGTGTAGTACAGTTTTAGACATTGAGAATTACTGTTGAGAGTGTGTGTGTGTGTAGTACAGTTTTAGAAATTGAGAATTACTGTTGAGAGTGTGTGTGTGTAGTACAGTTTTAGACATTGAGAATTACTGTTGAGAGTGTGTGTGTGTAGTACAGTTTTAGACATTGAGAACTACTGTTGAGAGTGTGTGTGTGTAGTACAGTTTTAGACATTGAGAATTACTGTTGAGAGTGTGTGTGTAGTACAGTTTTAGACACTGAGAATTACTGTTGAGAGTGTGTGTGTAGTACAGTTTTAGAAATTGAGAATTACTGTTGAGAGTGTGTGTGTGTAGTACAGTTTTAGACACTGAGAATTACTGTTGAGAGTGTGTGTGTGTAGTACAGTTTTAGACATTTAGAATTACTGTTGAGAGTGTGTGTGTAGTACAGTTTTAGACATTGAGAATTACTGTTGAGAGTGTGTGTGTGTAGTACAGTTTTAGACATTGAGAATTACTGTTGAGAGTATGTGTGTGTAGTACAGTTTTAGACATTGAGAATTACTGTTGAGAGTGTGTGTGTAGTACAGTTTTAGACATTGAGAATTACTGTTGAGAGTGTGTGTGTAGTACAGTTTTAGACATTGGGAATTACTGTTGAGAGTGTGTGTGTAGTACAGTTTTAGACAGTGAGAATTACTGTTGAGAGTGTGTGTGTAGTACAGTTTTAGACATTGAGAATTACTGTTGAGAGTGTGTGTAGTACAGTTTTAGACATTGAGAATTACTGTTGAGAGTGTGTGTGTGTAGTACAGTTTTAGACATTGAGAATTACTGTTGAGAGTGTGTGTGTAGTACAGTTTTAGACATTGAGAATTACTGTTGAGAGTGTGTGTGTAGTACAGTTTTAGACATTGAGAATTACTGTTGAGAGTGTGTGTGTAGTACAGTTTTAGAAATTGAGAATTACTGTTGAGAGAGTGTGTGTGTAGTACAGTTTTAGACATTGAGAATTACTGTTGAGAGTGTGTGTGTAGTACAGTTTTAGACATTGAGAATTACTGTTGAGAGTGTGTGTGTGTAGTACAGTTTTAGACATTGAGAATTACTGTTGAGAGTGTGTGTAGTACAGTTTTAGACATTGAGAATTACTGTTGAGAGTGTGTGTGTAGTACAGTTTTAGACATTGAGAATTACTGTTGAGAGTGTGTGTGTAGTACAGTTTTAGACATTGAGAATTACTGTTGAGAGTGTGTGTGTAGTACAGTTTTAGACATTGAGAATTACTGTTGAGAGTGTGTGTGTAGTACAGTTTTAGACATTGAGAATTACTGTTGAGAGTGTGTGTGTAGAACAGTTTTAGACATTGAGAATTACTGTTGAGAGTGTGTGTGTGTAGTACAGTTTTAGACATTGAGAATTACTGTTGAGAGTGTGTGTGTAGTACAGTTTTAGACATTGAGAATTACTGTTGAGAGTGCGTGTAGTACAGTTTTAGACATTGAGAATTACTGTTGAGAGTGTGTGTGTAGTACAGTTTTAGACATTGAGAATTACTGTTGAGAGTGTGTGTGTAGTACAGTTTTAGACATTGAGAATTACTGTTGAGAGTGTGTGTGTAGTACAGTTTTAGACATTGAGAATTACTGTTGAGAGTGTGTGTGTAGTACAGTTTTAGACACTGAGAATTACTGTTGAGAGTGTGTGTAGTACAGTTTTAGACAGTGAGAATTACTGTTGAGAGTGTGTGTGTAGTACAGTTTTAGACATTTAGAATTACTGTTGAGAGTATGTGTGTGTAGTACAGTTTTAGACATTGAGAATTACTGTTGAGAGAGTGTGTGTAGTACAGTTTTAGACATTGAGAATTACTGTTGAGAGTGTGTGTGTAGTACAGTTTTAGACACTGAGAATTACTGTTGAGAGTGTGTGTGTGTAGTACAGTTTTAGACATTGAGAATTACTGTTGAGAGTGTGTGTGTAGTACAGTTTTAGACATTGAGAATTACTGTTGAGAGTGTGTGTGTAGTTCAGTTTTAGACATTGAGAATTACTGTTGAGAGTGTGTGTGTAGTACAGTTTTAGACACTGAGAATTACTGTTGAGAGTGTGTGTGTAGTACAGTTTTAGAAATTGAGAATTACTGTTGAGAGTGTGTGTGTGTAGTACAGTTTTAGACATTGAGAATTACTGTTGAGAGTGTGTGTGTGTAGTACAGTTTTAGACATTGAGAATTACTGTTGAGTGTGTGTGTGTAGTACAGTTTTAGAAATTGAGAATTACTGTTGAGAGTGTGTGTGTAGTACAGTTTTAGACATTGAGAATTACTGTTGAGAGTGTGTGTGTAGTACAGTTTTAGAAATTGAGAATTACTGTTGAGAGTGTGTGTGTGTAGTACAGTTTTAGACATTGAGAATTACTGTTGAGAGTGTGTGTGTAGTACATATTTAGACATTGAGAATCACTGTTGAGAGTGTGTGTGTGTAGTACAGTTTTAGACATTGAGAATTACTGATGAGAGTGTGTGTGTAGTACAGTTTTAGACACTGAGAATTACTGTTGAGAGTGTTTGTAGTACAGTTTTAGAAATTGAGAATTACTGTTGAGACTGTGTGTGTGTAGTACAGTTTTAGACACTGAGAATTACTGTTGAGAGTGTGTGTGTGTAGTACAGTTTTAGACATTGAGAATTACTGTTGAGAGTGTGTGTGTAGTACAGTTTTAGACATTGAGAATTACTGTTGAGAGTGTGTGTGTGTAGTACAGTTTTAGACATTGAGAATTACTGTTGAGAGTGTGTGTGTGTGTAGTACAGTTTTAGAAATTGAGAATTACTGTTGAGAGTGTGTGTGTGTAGTACAGTTTTAGACATTGAGAATTACTGTTGAGAGTGTGTGTGTGTAGTACAGTTTTAGACATTGAGAATTACTGTTGAGAGTGTGTGTGTGTAGTACAGTTTTAGACATTGAGAATTACTGTTGAGAGTGTGTGTGTAGTACAGTTTTAGACACTGAGAATTACTGTTGAGAGTGTGTGTGTAGTACAGTTTTAGAAATTGAGAATTACTGTTGAGAGTGTGTGTGTGTAGTACAGTTTTAGACACTGAGAATTACTGTTGAGAGTGTGTGTGTGTAGTACAGTTTTAGACATTTAGAATTACTGTTGAGAGTGTGTGTGTAGTACAGTTTTAGACATTGAGAATTACTGTTGAGAGTGTGTGTGTGTAGTACAGTTTTAGACATTGAGAATTACTGTTGAGAGTATGTGTGTGTAGTACAGTTTTAGACATTGAGAATTACTGTTGAGAGTGTGTGTGTAGTACAGTTTTAGACATTGAGAATTACTGTTGAGAGTGTGTGTGTAGTACAGTTTTAGACATTGGGAATTACTGTTGAGAGTGTGTGTGTAGTACAGTTTTAGACAGTGAGAATTACTGTTGAGAGTGTGTGTGTAGTACAGTTTTAGACATTGAGAATTACTGTTGAGAGTGTGTGTAGTACAGTTTTAGACATTGAGAATTACTGTTGAGAGTGTGTGTGTGTAGTACAGTTTTAGACATTGAGAATTACTGTTGAGAGTGTGTGTGTAGTACAGTTTTAGACATTGAGAATTACTGTTGAGAGTGTGTGTGTAGTACAGTTTTAGACATTGAGAATTACTGTTGAGAGTGTGTGTGTAGTACAGTTTTAGAAATTGAGAATTACTGTTGAGAGAGTGTGTGTGTAGTACAGTTTTAGACATTGAGAATTACTGTTGAGAGTGTGTGTGTAGTACAGTTTTAGACATTGAGAATTACTGTTGAGAGTGTGTGTGTGTAGTACAGTTTTAGACATTGAGAATTACTGTTGAGAGTGTGTGTAGTACAGTTTTAGACATTGAGAATTACTGTTGAGAGTGTGTGTGTAGTACAGTTTTAGACATTGAGAATTACTGTTGAGAGTGTGTGTGTAGTACAGTTTTAGACATTGAGAATTACTGTTGAGAGTGTGTGTGTAGTACAGTTTTAGACATTGAGAATTACTGTTGAGAGTGTGTGTGTAGTACAGTTTTAGACATTGAGAATTACTGTTGAGAGTGTGTGTGTAGAACAGTTTTAGACATTGAGAATTACTGTTGAGAGTGTGTGTGTGTAGTACAGTTTTAGACATTGAGAATTACTGTTGAGAGTGTGTGTGTAGTACAGTTTTAGACATTGAGAATTACTGTTGAGAGTGTGTGTAGTACAGTTTTAGACATTGAGAATTACTGTTGAGAGTGTGTGTGTAGTACAGTTTTAGACATTGAGAATTACTGTTGAGAGTGTGTGTGTAGTACAGTTTTAGACATTGAGAATTACTGTTGAGAGTGTGTGTGTAGTACAGTTTTAGACATTGAGAATTACTGTTGAGAGTGTGTGTGTAGTACAGTTTTAGACACTGAGAATTACTGTTGAGAGTGTGTGTAGTACAGTTTTAGACAGTGAGAATTACTGTTGAGAGTGTGTGTGTAATACAGTTTTAGACATTTAGAATTACTGTTGAGAGTATGTGTGTGTAGTACAGTTTTAGACATTGAGAATTACTGTTGAGAGAGTGTGTGTAGTACAGTTTTAGACATTGAGAATTACTGTTGAGAGTGTGTGTGTAGTACAGTTTTAGACACTGAGAATTACTGTTGAGAGTGTGTGTGTGTAGTACAGTTTTAGACATTGAGAATTACTGTTGAGAGTGTGTGTGTAGTACAGTTTTAGACATTGAGAATTACTGTTGAGAGTGTGTGTGTAGTACAGTTTTAGACATTGAGAATTACTGTTGAGAGTGTGTGTGTAGTACAGTTTTAGACACTGAGAATTACTGTTGAGAGTGTGTGTGTAGTACAGTTTTAGAAATTGAGAATTACTGTTGAGAGTGTGTGTGTGTAGTACAGTTTTAGACATTGAGAATTACTGTTGAGAGTGTGTGTGTGTAGTACAGTTTTAGACATTGAGAATTACTGTTGAGAGTGTGTGTGTGTAGTACAGTTTTAGACATTGAGAATTACTGTTGAGAGTGTGTGTGTAGTACAGTTTTAGACACTGAGAATTACTGTTGAGAGTGTGTGTGTAGTACAGTTTTAGAAATTGAGAATTACTGTTGAGAGTGTGTGTGTGTAGTACAGTTTTAGACACTGAGAATTACTGTTGAGAGTGTGTGTGTGTAGTACAGTTTTAGACATTGAGAATTACTGTTGAGAGTGTGTGTGTAGTACAGTTTTAGACATTGAGAATTACTGTTGAGAGTGTGTGTGTGTAGTACAGTTTTAGACATTGAGAATTACTGTTGAGAGTGTGTGTGTGTGTAGTACAGTTTTAGAAATTGAGAATTACTGTTGAGAGTGTGTGTGTGTAGTACAGTTTTAGACATTGAGAATTACTGTTGAGAGTGTGTGTGTGTAGTACAGTTTTAGACATTGAGAATTACTGTTGAGAGTGTGTGTGTGTAGTACAGTTTTAGACATTGAGAATTACTGTTGAGAGTGTGTGTGTAGTACAGTTTTAGACACTGAGAATTACTGTTGAGAGTGTGTGTGTAGTACAGTTTTAGAAATTGAGAATTACTGTTGAGAGTGTGTGTGTGTAGTACAGTTTTAGACACTGAGAATTACTGTTGAGAGTGTGTGTGTGTAGTACAGTTTTAGACATTGAGAATTACTGTTGAGAGTGTGTGTGTAGTACAGTTTTAGACATTGAGAATTACTGTTGAGAGTGTGTGTGTGTAGTACAGTTTTAGACATTGAGAATTACTGTTGAGAGTATGTGTGTGTAGTACAGTTTTAGACATTGAGAATTACTGTTGAGAGTGTGTGTGTAGTACAGTTTTAGACATTGAGAATTACTGTTGAGAGTGTGTGTGTAGTACAGTTTTAGACATTGAGAATTACTGTTGAGAGTGTGTGTGTAGTACAGTTTTAGACACTGAGAATTACTGTTGAGAGTGTGTGTGTAGTACAGTTTTAGACAGTGAGAATTACTGTTGAGAGTGTGTGTGTAGTACAGTTTTAGACATTGAGAATTACTGTTGAGAGTGTGTGTAGTACAGTTTTAGACATTGAGAATTACTGTTGAGAGTGTGTGTGTAGTACAGTTTTAGACATTGAGAATTACTGTTGAGAGTGTGTGTGTGTAGTACAGTTTTAGACATTGAGAATTACTGTTGAGAGTGTGTGTGTGTAGTACAGTTTTAGACATTGAGAATTACTGTTGAGAGTGTGTGTGTGTAGTACAGTTTTAGACATTGAGAATTACTGTTGAGAGTGTGTGTGTAGTACAGTTTTAGACATTGAGAATTACTGTTGAGAGTGTGTGTGTAGTACAGTTTTAGACATTGAGAATTACTGTTGAGAGTGTGTGTGTAGTACAGTTTTAGACATTGAGAATTACTGTTGAGAGTATGTGTGTGTAGTACAGTTTTAGACATTGAGAATTACTGTTGAGAGTGTGTGTGTGTAGTACAGTTTTAGACATTGAGAATTACTGTTGAGTGTGTGTGTGTGTAGTACAGTTTTAGACATTGAGAATTACTGTTGAGAGTGTGTGTGTAGTACAGTTTTAGACATTGAGAATTACTGTTGAGAGTGTGTGTGTGTAGTACAGTTTTAGACATTGAGAATTACTGTTGAGTGTGTGTGTGTAGTACAGTTTTAGAAATTGAGAATTACTGTTGAGAGTGTGTGTGTAGTACAGTTTTAGACATTGAGAATTACTGTTGAGAGTGTGTGTGTAGTACAGTTTTAGACATTGAGAATTACTGTTGAGAGTGTGTGTGTAGTACAGTTTTAGAAATTGAGAATTACTGTTGAGAGAGTGTGTGTGTAGTACAGTTTTAGACATTGAGAATTACTGTTGAGAGTGTGTGTGTAGTACAGTTTTAGACATTGAGAATTACTGTTGAGAGTGTGTGTGTGTAGTACAGTTTTAGACATTGAGAATTACTGTTGAGAGTGTGTGTAGTACAGTTTTAGACATTGAGAATTACTGTTGAGAGTGTGTGTGTAGTACAGTTTTAGACATTGAGAATTACTGTTGAGAGTGTGTGTGTAGTACAGTTTTAGACATTGAGAATTACTGTTGAGAGTGTGTGTAGTACAGTTTTAGACATTGAGAATTACTGTTGAGAGTGTGTGTGTAGTACAGTTTTAGACATTGAGAATTACTGTTGAGAGTGTGTGTGTAGTACAGTTTTAGACATTGAGAATTACTGTTGAGAGTGTGTGTGTAGTACAGTTTTAGACATTGAGAATTACTGTTGAGAGTGTGTGTGTAGTACAGTTTTAGACATTGAGAATTACTGTTGAGAGAGTGTGTGTAGTACAGTTTTAGACATTGAGAATTACTGTTGAGAGTGTGTGTGTAGTACAGTTTTAGACATTGAGAATTACTGTTGAGAGAGTGTGTGTAGTACAGTTTTAGACATTGAGAATTACTGTTGAGAGTGTGTGTGTAGTACAGTTTTAGAAATTGATAATTACTGTTGAGAGAGTGTGTGTAGTACAGTTTTAGACATTGAGAATTACTGTTGAGAGTGTGTGTGTAGTACAGTTTTAGACATTGAGAATTACTGTTGAGAGTGTGTGTGTAGTACAGTTTTAGACATTGAGAATTACTGTTGAGAGTGTGTGTGTAGTACAGTTTTAGACATTGAGAATTACTGTTGAGAGTGTGTGTGTAGTACAGTTTTAGACATTGAGAATTACTGTTGAGAGTGTGTGTGTAGAACAGTTTTAGACATTGAGAATTACTGTTGAGAGTGTGTGTGTGTAGTACAGTTTTAGACATTGAGAATTACTGTTGAGAGTGTGTGTGTAGTACAGTTTTAGACATTGAGAATTACTGTTGAGAGTGTGTGTGTAGTACAGTTTTAGACATTGAGAATTACTGTTGAGAGTGTGTGTGTAGTACAGTTTTAGACATTGAGAATTACTGTTGAGAGTGTGTGTGTAGAACAGTTTTAGACATTGAGAATTACTGTTGAGAGTGTGTGTGTGTAGTACAGTTTTAGACATTGAGAATTACTGTTGAGAGTGTGTGTGTAGTACAGTTTTAGACATTGAGAATTACTGTTGAGAGTGTGTGTAGTACAGTTTTAGACATTGAGAATTACTGTTGAGAGTGTGTGTGTAGTACAGTTTTAGACATTGAGAATTACTGTTGAGAGTGTGTGTAGTACAGTTTTAGACATTGAGAATTACTGTTGAGAGTGTGTGTGTAGTACAGTTTTAGACATTGAGAATTACTGTTGAGAGAGTGTGTGTAGTACAGTTTTAGACATTGAGAATTACTGTTGAGAGTGTGTGTGTAGTACAGTTTTAGACATTGAGAATTACTGTTGAGAGTGTGTGTAGTACAGTTTTAGACATTGAGAATTACTGTTGAGAGTG
This sequence comes from Anisus vortex, assembly GCA_949126835.1. Taxonomy (NCBI): domain Eukaryota; kingdom Metazoa; phylum Mollusca; class Gastropoda; family Planorbidae; genus Anisus; species Anisus vortex. Next base: position 35,882 of record CASBPS010000200.1, read on the forward strand.
TGTGTGTAGTACAGTTTTAGACATTGAGAATTACTGTTGAGAGAGTGTGTGTAGTACAGTTTTAGACATTGAGAATTACTGTTGAGAGTGTGTGTGTAGTACAGTTTTAGACATTGAGAATTACTGTTTTTCAA
>CASBPS010000207.1:0-15753 GCA_949126835.1 Anisus vortex
ATGATAAACATTTTTTTTTTTTAATTTTGAGCCAAGGACTACTGAAGAAAGGACGTGCAGAATTGAATTTCTGACTTCCTAGCTAAGGCCAGTTTTTTAAACAGTAGCGATACACTCCCTTGGCGCAGTGATATAATGTTAACTATTATTAAGTAACTAACAAAATTCTTTACTAATATGATTCATTGTATTAATGGTTTATGTCATTTTCATTTTTTTAATGACAAAGAATAGTAAAGAATAAAGAATAATAGCCTTTAAAATGTCTTAATAATTACCAAGCATGCGCGCACTATTTTTGAAGGAGTATGAATAGAAGGCACAGTTTGGTTCCAACATGGATACTTGCTGTTGATATTTTACTTCACTGCGTTTGTTTTCAATTTTTCGATCGTGTATTTTTATCAAAATGCCTAATAAATGTGGTGTAGTTAATTGTAAAGGTAATTATAATGCTGTCAACAAGTGTCGTTTGTTTAAAGTGCCAAATAGTGCATGTATACCATTATTGAAAGCAGAAAATATAAGAGGAGAGCACAATGTTTGTTTATGTGTAACTATCACAGTCAATTTACATTCTTTATATTCCTTGGTCATGAAAACACAAATAAATTTTGCCATAGACATAGAAATCAAATTATCGTATTTATAATAATGGTACATGTACCACTTGGCAAAATTCTCAACCCAAATAATCGATTTACTTCATAATCACTTTTTTTAGAGGCTGTGCATTTGTCTCTTAATTATGAGCGTGATAAATTTTATGGATGGGTTACGTTTTTCCCTTTTTAGGTCAAGAAATAACGATTTTTTAGAATATTTTTTTCACTTTATTTTATTCCTTAGGTGACCCCCCACACGAAACCGTCAACACCAACCGCATATATATATAGGGTATCATGTGTACGGCCCTAATCATTCAATCATCTAAAAAGATCTTAAATAATATTCAAATGCTCTTTTAAACCCCCTCAATCCTAACCCTCATTAGTAAACGGCCCTGCACATTAACATTATTGACAGTATTGACATTATTGACATTAATTATGTTAGTTACTAAATAATAATTTACTTCACATATAAGCGCGACAAGCGAGTGTATCGCTACTGTTAAAAAAACTGGCCTTAGCTAGCTAAGTCAGAAATTCAAGTCTGCACGTCCTGTCTTCAGTAGTCCTTGTTTTGAGCATTAAACTTAAATACTAAATAATTAAAGGTGAAATTATGTTATTCATTGAAAAGACTGCAAATGAAAAGATCATAATATATATAGGCTTCGTTAGATGATGTGTTTAATTTCTCCCCCCCCCCCCTCGCCCCTCAATAAAACTAACAGTATATTACACTTCTGACTATTGTTATAAGGAAAATACGAATATACTGAATTTACATCTTTTCTAGTTTACCAGATTTCGAATTGACAATGTTAACATATTCTAATATATCTTACTTTCTTACCTTTATAAGCAAATCATGCATATTTTTAATGAAACATTCATTGAATTTTTTAAAAAGTGGATACTAATACAGTATTATTTACAGTGTAGAGTATACTGCTACATTGTATGCTATATACAGCGTAGTGTATACTGCTACAGTGAACACTATATACAGTGTAGTGTAATCTGCTACAGTGTACACTATATACAGCTATTCATTGTTTAAACACAAACAAGTTTTAGAGGTGTTTTTCTTTTCAAAATATGTCAGATAAAATCTGTCTATCTCTCTCTTCTATCTCTCTCTCTTCTATCACTCTCTCTCTTCTATCTCTCTCTCTTCTATCTCTCTCTCTCTCTTCTATCTCTCTCTCTCTTTTATCTCTCTCTCTTCTATCTCTCTCTCTTCTATCTCTCTCTCTTCTATCTCTTTCTCTCTCTCTCTTCTATCTCTCTCTCTTCTATCTCTGTGTATCTCTCTCTCTTCTATCTCTCTCTCTTCTATCTCTCTCTCTTCTATCTCTCTCTTCTATCTCTCTCTCTTCTATATCTCTCTCTTCTATCTCTCTCTCTTCTATCTCTCTCTTCTATCTCTCTCTTCTATCTCTCTCTCTTCTATCTCTCTCTCTTCTATCTCTCTCTTCTATCTCTCTCTCTTCTATCTCTCTCTCTTCTATCTCTCTCTCTTCTATCTCTCTCTCTTCTATCTCTCTCTCTTCTATCTCTCTCCCTTCTATCTCTCTCTCTTCTATCTCTCTCTCTTCTATATCTCTCTCTTTTATCTCTCTCTCTTCTATCTCTCTCTTCTATCTCTCTCTCTTCTATCTCTCTCTCTTCTATCTCTCTCTTCTAACTCTCTCTCTTCTATCTCTCTCTTCTATCTCTCTCTCTTCTACCTCTCTCTCTTCTATCTCTCTCTCTTCTATCTCTCTCTCTTCTATCTCTCTATCTTCTATCTCTCTCCCTTCTATCTCTCTCTCTTCTATCTCTCTCTCTTCTATATCTCTCTCTTTTATCTCTCTCTCTTCTATCTCTCTCTTCTATCACTCTCTCTCTTCTATCTCTATCTCTTTTATCTCTCTCTTCTATCTCTCTCTCTTCTATCTCTCTCTTCTATCTCTCTCTTTTCTATCTCTCTCTCTTCTATCTCTCTCTCTTCTATATCTCTCTCTTCTATCTCTATCTTCTATCACTCTCTCTCTTCTATCTCTCTCTTTTCTATCTCTCTCTTCTATATCTCTCTCTTCTATATCTCTCTCTTCTATCTCTCTCTTTTCTATATCTCTCTCTTCTATATCTCTCTCTTCTATCTCTCTCTTCTATCTCTCTCTCTTCTATCTCTCTCTCTTCTATCTCTCTCTTCTATCTCTCTCTCTTCTATATCTCTCTCTTCTATCTCTCTCTTCTTTCTCTCTCTCTTCTATCTCTCTCTTCTATCTCTCTCTCTTCTATCTCTCTCTCTTCTATCTCTCTCTCTTCTATCTCTCTCTCTTCTATCTCTCTCTTCTATCACTCTCTCTTCTATCTCTCTCTTCTATCTCTCTCTCTTCTATCTCTCTCTTCTATCTCTCTCTCTCTTCTATCTCTCTCTCTTCTATCTCTCACTCTTCTATCTCTCTCTTCTATCACTCTCTCTCTTTTCAATCTCTCTCTTCTATCTCTCTCTCTTCTATCTCTCTCTCTTCTATCTCTCTCTCTTCTATGTCTCTCTCTTCTATCTCTCTCTCTTCTATCTCTCTCTTCTATCTCTCTCTTCTATCTCTCTCTCTTCTATATCTCTCTCTTCTATCTCTCTCTCTTCTATCTCTCTCTTCTATCTCTCTCTCTTCTATCGCTGTCTTCTATCTCTCTTTTCTATCTCTCTCTTCTATCTCTCTCTCTTCTATCTCTCTCTCTTCTATCTCTCTCTTCTATCTCTCTCTCTTCTATCTCTCTCTTCTATCTCTCTCTCTCTTCTATCTCTCTGTCTATCTCTCTCTCTTCTATCTCTCTCTCTTCTATCTCTCTCTTCTATCACTCTCTCTTCTATCTCTCTCTTCTATCTCTCTCTTCTATCTCTCTCTCTTCTATCTCTCTCTCTCTTCTATCTCTCTCTCTTCTATCTCTCTCTCTTCTATCTCTCTCTTCTATCACTCTCTCTCTTCTATCTCTCTCTTCTATCTCTCTCTTCTATCTCTCTCTCTTCTATCTCTCTCTCTTCTATCTCTCTCTCTTCTATCTCTCTTTTCTATCTCTCTCTCTTCTATCTCTCTCTTCTATCTCTCTCCCTTCTATCTCTCTCTCTTCTATCTCTCTCTCTTCTATATCTCTCTCTTTTATCTCTCTCTCTTCTATCTCTCTCTTCTATCTCTCTCTCTTCTATCTCTCTCTCTTCTATCTCTCGCTTCTATCTCTCTCTCTTCTATCTCTCTCTTCTATCTCTCTCTCTTCTACCTCTCTCTCTTCTATCTCTCTCTCTTCTATCTCTCTCTCTTCTATCTCTCTATCTTCTATCTCTCTCCCTTCTATCTCTCTCTCTTCTATCTCTCTCTCTTCTATATCTCTCTCTTTTATCTCTCTCTTCTATCTCTCTCTTCTATCACTCTCTCTCTTCTATCTCTATCTCTTTTATCTCTCTCTTCTATCTCTCTCTCTTCTATCTCTCTCTTCTATCTCTCTCTTTTCTATCTCTCTCTCTTCTATCTCTCTCTCTTCTATATCTCTCTCTTCTATCTCTATCTTCTATCACTCTCTCTCTTCTATCTCTCTCTTTTCTATCTCTCTCTTCTATATCTCTCTCTTCTATATCTCTCTCTTCTATATCTCTCTCTTCTATCTCTCTCTTTTCTATATCTCTCTCTTCTATATCTCTCTCTTCTATCTCTCTCTTCTATCTCTCTCTCTTCTATCTCTCTCTCTTCTATCTCTCTCTTCTATCTCTCTCTCTTCTATATCTCTCTCTTCTATCTCTCTCTTCTTTCTCTCTCTCTTCTATCTCTCTCTTCTATCTCTCTCTCTTCTATCTCTCTCTCTTCTATCTCTCTCTCTTCTATCTCTCTCTTCTATCTCTCTCTCTTCTATCACTCTCTCTTCTATCTCTCTCTTCTATCTCTCTCTCTTCTATCTCTCTCTTCTATCTCTCTCTCTCTTCTATCTCTCTCTCTTCTATCTCTCTCTCTTCTATCTCTCTCTTCTATCACTCTCTCTCTTTTCAATCTCTCCTATCTCTCTCTCTTCTATCTCTCTCTCTTCTATCTCTCTCTCTTCTATCTCTCTCTCTTCTATCTCTCTCTCTTCTATCTCTCTCTTCTATCTCTCTCTTCTATCTCTCTCTCTTCTATATCTCTCTCTTCTATCTCTCTCTCTTCTATCTCTCTCTTCTATCTCTCTCTCTGCTATCGCTGTCTTCTATCTCTCTTTTCTTTCTCTCTCTTCTATCTCTCTCTCTTCTATCTCTCTCTATCTCTCTCTCTTCTAGCTCTCTCTTCTATCTCTCTCTCTTCTATCTCTCTCTTCTATCTCTCTCTCTCTTCTATCTCTCTGTCTATCTCTCTTCTATCTCTCTCTCTTCTATCTCTCTCTTCTATCTCTCTCTTCTATCTCTCTCTCTTCTATCTCTCTCTCTCTTCTATCTCTCTCTCTTCTATCTCTCTCTCTTCTATCTCTCTCTTCTATCTCTCTCTCTTCTATCTCTCTCTTTTCTATCTCTCTCTTCTATATCTCTCTCTTCTATATCTCTCTCTTCTATATCTCTCTCTTCTATCTCTCTCTTTTCTATATCTCTCTCTTCTATATCTCTCTCTTCTATCTCTCTCTTCTATCTCTCTCTCTTCTATCTCTCTCTCTTCTATCTCTCTCTTCTATCTCTCTCTCTTCTATATCTCTCTCTTCTATCTCTCTCTTCTTTCTCTCTCTCTTCTATCTCTCTCTTCTATCTCTCTCTCTTCTATCTCTCTCTCTTCTATCTCTCTCTCTTCTATCTCTCTCTCTTCTATCTCTCTCTTCTATCACTCTCTCTTCTATCTCTCTCTTCTATCTCTCTCTCTTCTATCTCTCTCTTCTATCTCTCTCTCTCTTCTATCTCTCTCTCTTCTATCTCTCTCTCTTCTATCTCTCTCTTCTATCTCTCTCTTCTATCTCTCTCTCTTCTATCTCTCTCTATCTCTCTCTCTTCTATCTCTCTCTTCTATCTCTCTCTCTTCTATCTCTCTCTCTTCTATCTCTCTCTTCTATCTCTCTCTCTTCTATATCTCTCTCTTCTATCTCTCTCTTCTTTCTCTCTCTCTTCTATCTCTCTCTTCAATCTCTCTCTCTTCTATCTCTCTCTCTTCTATCTCTCTCTCTTCTATCTCTCTCTCTTCTATCTCTCTCTTCTATCACTCTCTCTTCTATCTCTCTCTTCTATCTCTCTCTCTTCTATCTCTCTCTTCTATCTCTCTCTCTCTTCTATCTCTCTCTCTTCTATCTCTCTCTCTTCTATCTCTCTCTTCTATCACTCTCTCTCTTTTCAATCTCTCTCTTCTATCTCTCTCTCTTCTATCTCTCTCTCTTCTATCTCTCTCTCTTCTATCTCTCTTTTCTATCTCTCTCTCTTCTATCTCTCTCTTCTATCTCTCTACCTTCTATCTTTCTCTCTTCTATCTCTCTCTCTTCTATATCTCTCTCTTTTATCTCTCTCTCTTCTATCTCTCTCTTCTATCTCTCTCTCTTCTATCTCTCTCTCTTCTATCTCTCGCTTCTATCTCTCTCTCTTCTATCTCTCTCTTCTATCTCTCTCTCTTCTACCTCTCTCTCTTCTATCTCTCTCTCTTCTATCTCTCTCTCTTCTATCTCTCTATCTTCTATCTCTCTCCCTTCTATCTCTCTCTCTTCTATCTCTCTCTCTTCTATATCTCTCTCTTTTATCTCTCTCTCTTCTATCTCTCTCTTCTATCACTCTCTCTCTTCTATCTCTATCTCTTTTATCTCTCTCTTCTATCTCTCTCTCTTCTATCTCTCTCTTCTATCTCTCTCTTTTCTATCTCTCTCTCTTCTATCTCTCTCTCTTCTATATCTCTCTCTTCTATCTCTATCTTCTATCACTCTCTCTCTTCTATCTCTCTCTTTTCTATCTCTCTCTTCTATATCTCTCTCTTCTATATCTCTCTCTTCTATATCTCTCTCTTCTATCTCTCTCTTTTCTATATCTCTCTCTTCTATATCTCTCTCTTCTATCTCTCTCTCTCTTCTATCTCTCTGTCTATCTCTCTTCTATCTCTCTCTCTTCTATCTCTCTCTTCTATCTCTCTCTCTTCTATCGCTGTCTTCTATCTCTCTTTTCTATCTCTCTCTTCTATCTCTCTCTCTTCTATCTCTCTCTTCTATCTCTCTCTCTTCTATATCTCTCTCTTCTATCTCTCTCTTCTTTCTCTCTCTCTTCTATCTCTCTCTTCTATCTCTCTCTCTTCTATCTCTCTCTCTTCTATCTCTCTCTTCTATCACTCTCTCTTCTATCTCTCTCTTCTATCTCTCTCTCTTCTATCTCTCTCTTCTATCTCTCTCTCTCTTCTATCTCTCTCTCTTCTATCTCTCTCTCTTCTATCTCTCTCTTCTATCACTCTCTCTCTTTTCAATCTCTCTCTTCTATCTCTCTCTCTTCTATCTCTCTCTCTTCTATCTCTCTCTCTTCTATCTCTCTCTCTTCTATCTCTCTCTCTTCTATCTCTCTCTCTTCTATCTCTCTCTCTTCTATCTCTCTCTTCTATCTCTCTCTCTTCTATATCTCTCTCTTCTATCTCTCTCTTCTTTCTCTCTCTCTTCTATCTCTCTCTTCTATCTCTCTCTCTTCTATCTCTCTCTCTTCTATCTCTCTCTCTTCTATCTCTCTCTCTTCTATCTCTCTCTTCTATCACTCTCTCTTCTATCTCTCTCTTCTATCTCTCTCTCTTCTATCTCTCTCTTCTATCTCTCTCTCTCTTCTATCTCTCTCTCTTCTATCTCTCTCTCTTCTATCTCTCTCTTCTATCACTCTCTCTCTTTTCAATCTCTCTCTTCTATCTCTCTCTCTTCTATCTCTCTCTCTTCTATCTCTCTCTCTTCTATCTCTCTCTCTTCTATCTCTCTCTCTTCTATCTCTCTCTTCTATCTCTCTCTTCTATCTCTCTTCTATATCTCTCTCTTCTATCTCTCTCTCTTCTATCTCTCTCTTCTATCTCTCTCTCTTCTATCGCTGTCTTTTATCTCTCTTTTCTATCTCTCTCTTCTATCTCTCTCTCTGCTATCGCTGTCTTCTATCTCTCTTTTCTATCTCTCTCTTCTATCTCTCTCTCTTCTATCTCTCTCTATCTCTCTCTCTTCTATCTCTCTCTTCTATCTCTCTCTCTTCTATCTCTCTCTTCTATCTCTCTCTCTCTTCTATCTCTCTGTCTATCTCTCTTCTATCTCTCTCTCTTCTATCTCTCTCTTCTATCTCTCTCTTCTATCTCTCTCTCTTCTATCTCTCTCTCTTCTATCTCTCTCTCTTCTATCTCTCTCTCTTCTATCTCTCTCTTCTATCTCTCTCTCTTCTATCTCTCTCTTTTCTATCTCTCTCTTCTATATCTCTCTCTTCTATATCTCTCTCTTCTATATCTCTCTCTTCTATCTCTCTCTTTTCTATATCTCTCTCTTCTATATCTCTCTCTTCTATCTCTCTCTTCTATCTCTCTCTCTTCTATCTCTCTCTCTTCTATCTCTCTCTTCTATCTCTCTCTCTTCTATATCTCTCTCTTCTATCTCTCTCTTCTTTCTCTCTCTCTTCTATCTCTCTCTTCTATCTCTCTCTCTTCTATCTCTCTCTCTTCTATCTCTCTCTCTTCTATCTCTCTCTCTTCTATCTCTCTCTTCTATCACTCTCTCTTCTATCTCTCTCTTCTATCTCTCTCTCTTCTAACTCTCTCTTCTATCTCTCTCTCTCTTCTATCTCTCTCTCTTCTATCTCTCTCTCTTCTATCTCTCTCTTCTATCTCTCTCTTCTATCTCTCTCTCTTCTATCTCTCTCTCTATCTCTCTCTCTTCTATCTCTCTCTTCTATCTCTCTCTCTTCTATCTCTCTCTCTTCTATCTCTCTCTTCTATCTCTCTCTCTTCTATATCTCTCTCTTCTATCTCTCTCTTCTTTCTCTCTCTCTTCTATCTCTCTCTTCAATCTCTCTCTCTTCTATCTCTCTCTCTTCTATCTCTCTCTCTTCTATCTCTCTCTCTTCTATCTCTCTCTTCTATCACTCTCTCTTCTATCTCTCTCTTCTATCTCTCTCTCTTCTATCTCTCTCTTCTATCTCTCTCTCTCTTCTATCTCTCTCTCTTCTATCTCTCTCTCTTCTATCTCTCTCTTCTATCACTCTCTCTCTTTTCAATCTCTCTCTTCTATCTCTCTCTCTTCTATCTCTCTCTCTTCTATCTCTCTCTCTTCTATCTCTCTTTTCTATCTCTCTCTCTTCTATCTCTCTCTTCTATCTCTCTCCCTTCTATCTTTCTCTCTTCTATCTCTCTCTCTTCTATATCTCTCTCTTTTATCTCTCTCTCTTCTATCTCTCTCTCTTCTATCTCTCTCTCTTCTATCTCTCGCTTCTATCTCTCTCTCTTCTATCTCTCTCTTCTATCTCTCTCTCTTCTACCTCTCTCTCTTCTATCTCTCTCTCTTCTATCTCTCTCTCTTCTATCTCTCTATCTTCTATCTCTCTCCCTTCTATCTCTCTCTCTTCTATCTCTCTCTCTTCTATATCTCTCTCTTTTATCTCTCTCTCTTCTATCTCTCTCTTCTATCACTCTCTCTCTTCTATCTCTATCTCTTTTATCTCTCTCTTCTATCTCTCTCTCTTCTATCTCTCTCTTCTATCTCTCTCTTTTCTATCTCTCTCTCTTCTATCTCTCTCTCTTCTATATCTCTCTCTTCTATCTCTATCTTCTATCACTCTCTCTCTTCTATCTCTCTCTTTTCTATCTCTCTCTTCTATATCTCTCTCTTCTATATCTCTCTCTTCTATATCTCTCTCTTCTATCTCTCTCTTTTCTATATCTCTCTCTTCTATATCTCTCTCTTCTATCTCTCTCTCTCTTCTATCTCTCTGTCTATCTCTCTTCTATCTCTCTCTCTTCTATCTCTCTCTTCTATCTCTCTCTTCTATCTCTCTTTCTTCTATCTCTCTCTCTCTTCTATCTCTCTCTCTTCTATCTCTCTCTCTTCTATCTCTCTCTTCTATCTCTCTCTCTTCTATCTCTCTCTTTTCTATCTCTCTCTTCTATATCTCTCTCTTCTATATCTCTCTCTTCTATATCTCTCTCTTCTATCTCTCTCTTTTCTATATCTCTCTCTTCTATATCTCTCTCTTCTATCTCTCTCTTCTATCTCTCTCTCTTCTATCTCTCTCTCTTCTATCTCTCTCTTCTATCTCTCTCTCTTCTATATCTCTCTCTTCTATCTCTCTCTTTTTTCTCTCTCTCTTCTATCTCTCTCTTCTATCTCTCTCTCTTCTATCTCTCTCTCTTCTATCTCTCTCTTCTATCACTCTCTCTTCTATCTCTCTCTTCTATCTCTCTCTCTTCTATCTCTCTCTTCTATCTCTCTCTCTCTTCTATCTCTCTCTCTTCTATCTCTCTCTCTTCTATCTCTCTCTTCTATCACTCTCTCTCTTTTCAATCTCTCTCTTCTATCTCTCTCTCTTCTATCTCTCTCTCTTCTATCTCTCTCTCTTCTATCTCTCTCTCTTCTATCTCTCTCTCTTCTATCTCTCTCTCTTCTATCTCTCTCTCTTCTATCTCTCTCTTCTATCTCTCTCTCTTCTATATCTCTCTCTTCTATCTCTCTCTTCTTTCTCTCTCTCTTCTATCTCTCTCTTCTATCTCTCTCTCTTCTATCTCTCTCTCTTCTATCTCTCTCTCTTCTATCTCTCTCTCTTCTATCTCTCTCTTCTATCACTCTCTCTTCTATCTCTCTCTTCTATCTCTCTCTCTTCTATCTCTCTCTTCTATCTCTCTCTCTCTTCTATCTCTCTCTCTTCTATCTCTCTCTCTTCTATCTCTCTCTTCTATCACTCTCTCTCTTTTCAATCTCTCTCTTCTATCTCTCTCTCTCTTCTATCTCTCTCTCTTCTATCTCTCTCTCTTCTATCTCTCTCTTCTATCACTCTCTCTCTTTTCAATCTCTCTCTTCTATCTCTCTCTCTTCTATCTCTCTCTCTTCTATCTCTCTCTCTTCTATCTCTCTCTCTTCTATCTCTCTCTCTTCTATCTCTCTCTTCTATCTCTCTCTTCTATCTCTCTCTCTTCTATATCTCTCTCTTCTATCTCTCTCTCTTCTATCTCTCTCTTCTATCTCTCTCTCTTCTATCGCTGTCTTTTATCTCTCTTTTCTATCTCTCTCTTCTATCTCTCTCTCTTCTATCTCTCTCTCTATCTCTCTCTCTTCTATCTCTCTCTTCTATCTCTCTCTCTTCTATCTCTCTCTTCTATCTCTCTCTCTCTTCTATCTCTCTGTCTATCTCTCTCTCTTCTATCTCTCTCTCTTCTATCTCTCTCTTCTATCTCTCTCTTCTATCTCTCTCTCTTCTATCTCTCTCTCTCTTCTATCTCTCTCTCTTCTATCTCTCTCTCTTCTATCTCTCTCTTCTATCTCTCTCTCTTCTATCTCTCTCTTCTATCACTCTCTCTCTTCTATCTCTCTCTTCTATCTCTCTCTTCTATCTCTCTCTCTTCTATCTCTCTCTCTTCTATCTCTCTCTCTTCTATCTCTCTTTTCTATCTCTCTCTCTTCTATCTCTCTCTTCTATCTCTCTCCCTTCTATCTCTCTCTCTTCTATCTCTCTCTCTTCTATATCTCTCTCTTTTATCTCTCTCTCTTCTATCTCTCTCTTCTATCTCTCTCTCTTCTATCTCTCTCTCTTCTATCTCTCGCTTCTATCTCTCTCTCTTCTATCTCTCTCTTCTATCTCTCTCTCTTCTACCTCTCTCTCTTCTATCTCTCTCTCTTCTATCTCTCTCTCTTCTATCTCTCTATCTTCTATCTCTCTCCCTTCTATCTCTCTCTCTTCTATCTCTCTCTCTTCTATATCTCTCTCTTTTATCTCTCTCTCTTCTATCTCTCTCTTCTATCACTCTCTCTCTTCTATCTCTATCTCTTTTATCTCTCTCTTCTATCTCTCTCTATTCTATCTCTCTCTTCTATCTCTCTCTTTTCTATCTCTCTCTCTTCTATCTCTCTCTCTTCTATATCTCTCTCTTCTATCTCTATCTTCTATCACTCTCTCTCTTCTATCTCTCTCTTTTCTATCTCTCTCTTCTATATCTCTCTCTTCTATATCTCTCTCTTCTATATCTCTCTCTTCTATCTCTCTCTTTTCTATATCTCTCTCTTCTATATCTCTCTCTTCTATCTCTCTCTTCTATCTCTCTCTCTTCTATCTCTCTCTCTTCTATCTCTCTCTTCTATCTCTCTCTTCTATATCTCTCTCTTCTATCTCTCTCTTCTTTCTCTCTCTCTTCTATCTCTCTCTTCTATCTCTCTCTCTTCTATCTCTCTCTCTTATATCTCTCTCTCTTCTATCTCTCTCTCTTCTATCTCTCTCTTCTATCACTCTCTCTTCTATCTCTCTCTTCTATCTCTCTCTCTTCTATCTCTCTCTTCTATCTCTCTCTCTTCTATCTCTCTCTCTTCTATCTCTCTCTCTTCTATCTCTCTCTTCTATCACTCTCTCTCTTTTCAATCTCTCTCTTCTATCTCTCTCTCTTCTATCTCTCTCTCTTCTATCTCTCTCTCTTCTATCTCTCTCTCTTCTATCTCTCTCTTTTCTATATCTCTCTCTTCTATATCTCTCTCTTCTATCTCTCTCTTCTATCTCTCTCTCTTCTATCTCTCTCTCTTCTATCTCTCTCTTCTATCTCTCTCTCTTCTATATCTCTCTCTTCTATCTCTCTCTTCTTTCTCTCTCTCTTCTATCTCTCTTCTATCTCTCTCTCTTCTATCTCTCTCTCTTCTATCTCTCTCTCTTCTATCTCTCTCTCTTCTATCTCTCTCTTCTATCACTCTCTCTTCTATCTCTCTCTTCTATCTCTCTCTCTTCTATCTCTCTCTTCTATCTCTCTCTCTCTTCTATCTCTCTCTCTTCTATCTCTCTCTCTTCTATCTCTCTCTTCTATCACTCTCTCTCTTTTCAATCTCTCTCTTCTATCTCTCTCTCTTCTATCTCTCTCTCTTCTATCTCTCTCTCTTCTATCTCTCTCTCTTCTATCTCTCTCTCTTCTATCTATCTCTTCTATCTCTCTCTTCTATCCCTCTCTCTTCTATATCTCTCTCTTCTATCTCTCTCTCTTCTATCTCTCTCTTCTATCTCTCTCTCTTCTATCGCTGTCTTCTATCTCTCTTTTCTATCTCTCTCTTCTATCTCTCTCTCTTCTATCTCTCTCTCTATCTCTCTCTCTTCTATCTCTCTCTTCTATCTCTCTCTCTTCTATCTCTCTCTTCTATCTCTCTCTCTCTTCTATCTCTCTGTCTATCTCTCTCTCTTCTATCTCTCTCTCTTCTATCTCTCTCTTCTATCTCTCTCTTCTATCTCTCTCTCTTCTATCTCTCTCTCTCTTCTATCTCTCTCTCTTCTATCTCTCTCTCTTCTATCTCTCTCTTCTATCTCTCTCTCTTCTATCTCTCTCTTCTATCACTCTCTCTCTTCTATCTCTCTCTTCTATCTCTCTCTTCTATCTCTCTCTCTTCTATCTCTCTCTCTTCTATCTCTCTCTCTTCTATCTCTCTTTTCTATCTCTCTCTCTTCTATCTCTCTCTTCTATCTCTCTCCCTTCTATCTCTCTCTCTTCTATCTCTCTCTCTTCTATATCTCTCTCTTTTATCTCTCTCTCTCTTCTATCTCTCTCTTCTATCTCTCTCTCTTCTATCTCTCTCTCTTCTATCTCTCGCTTCTATCTCTCTCTCTTCTATCTCTCTCTTCTATCTCTCTCTCTTCTACCTCTCTCTCTTCTATCTCTCTCTATTCTATCTCTCTCTCTTCTATCTCTCTATCTTCTATCTCTCTCCCTTCTATCTCTCTCTCTTCTATCTCTCTCTCTTCTATATCTCTCTCTTTTATCTCTCTCTCTTCTATCTCTCTCTTCTATCACTCTCTCTCTTCTATCTCTATCTCTTTTATCTCTCTCTTCTATCTCTCTCTCTTCTATCTCTCTCTTCTATCTCTCTCTTTTCTATCTCTCTCTCTTCTATCTCTCTCTCTTCTATATCTCTCTCTTCTATCTCTATCTTCTATCACTCTCTCTCTTCTATCTCTCTCTTTTCTATCTCTCTCTTCTATATCTCTCTCTTCTATATCTCTCTCTTCTATATCTCTCTCTTCTATCTCTCTCTTTTCTATATCTCTCTCTTCTATATCTCTCTCTTCTATCATTCTCTTCTATCTCTCTCTCTTCTATCTCTCTCTCTTCTATCTCTCTCTTCTATCTCTCTCTCTTCTATATCTCTCTCTTCTATCTCTCTCTTCTTTCTCTCTCTCTTCTATCTCTCTCTTCTATCTCTCTCTCTTCTATCTCTCTCTTTTCTATCTCTCTCTCTTCTATCTCTCTCTCTTCTATCTCTCTCTTCTATCACTCTCTCTTCTATCTCTCTCTTCTATCTCTCTCTCTTCTATCTCTCTCTTCTATCTCTCTCTCTCTTCTATCTCTCTCTCTTCTATCTCTCTCTCTTCTATCTCTCTCTTCTATCACTCTCTCTCTTTTCAATCTCTCTCTTCTATCTCTCTCTCTTCTATCTCTCTCTCTTCTATCTCTCTCTCTTCTATCTCTCTTTTCTATCTCTCTCTCTTCTATCTCTCTCTTCTATCTCTCTCCCTTCTATCTCTCTCTCTTCTATCTCTCTCTCTTCTATATCTCTCTCTTTTATCTCTCTCTCTTCTATCTCTCTCTTCTATCTCTCTCTCTTCTATCTCTCTCTCTTCTATCTCTCGCTTCTATCTCTCTCTCTTCTACCTCTCTCTCTTCTATCTCTCTCTCTTCTATCTCTCTCTCTTCTATCTCTCTATCTTCTATCTCTCTCCCTTCTATCTCTCTCTTCTATCTCTCTCTCTTCTATATCTCTCTCTTTTATCTCTCTCTCTTCTATCTCTCTCTCTTCTATATCTCTCTCTTCTATCTCTCTCTTTTCTATATCTCTCTCTTCTATATCTCTCTCTTCTATCTCTCTCTTCTATCTCTCTCTCTTCTATCTCTCTCTCTTCTATCTCTCTCTTCTATCTCTCTCTCTTCTATATCTCTCTCTTCTATCTCTCTCTTCTTTCTCTCTCTCTTCTATCTCTCTCTTCTATCTCTCTCTCTTCTATCTCTCTCTCTTCTATCTCTCTCTCTTCTATCTCTCTCTCTCCTATCTCTCTCTTCTATCACTCTCTCTTCTATCTCTCTCTTCTATCTCTCTCTCTTCTATCTCTCTCTTCTATCTCTCTCTCTCTTCTATCTCTCTCTCTTCTATCTCTCTCTCTTCTATCTCTCTCTTCTATCACTCTCTCTCTTTTCAATCTCTCTCTTCTATCTCTCTCTCTTCTATCTCTCTCTCTTCTATCTCTCTCTCTTCTATCTCTCTCTCTTCTATCTCTCTCTCTTCTATCTCTCTCTTCTATCTCTCTCTTCTATCTCTCTCTCTTCTATATCTCTCTCTTCTATCTCTCTCTTCTATCTCTCTCTCTTCTATCGCTGTCTTCTATCTCTCTTTTCTATCTCTCTCTTCTATCTCTCTCTCTTCTATCTCTCTCTCTATCTCTCTCTCTTCTATCTCTCTCTTCTATCTCTCTCTCTTCTATCTCTCTCTTCTATCTCTCTCTCTCTTCTCTCTCTCTGTCTATCTCTCTCTCTTCTATCTCTCTCTCTTCTATCTCTCTCTTCTATCTCTCTCTTCTATCTCTCTCTCTTCTATCTCTCTCTCTCTTCTATCTCTCTCTCTTCTATCTCTCTCTCTTCTATCTCTCTCATATATCTCTCTCTCTTCTATCTCTCTCTTCTATCACTCTCTCTCTTCTATCTCTCTCTTCTATCTCTCTCTTCTATCTCTCTCTCTTCTATCTCTCTCTCTTCTATCTCTCTCTCTTCTATCTCTCTTTTCTATCTCTCTCTCTTCTATCTCTCTCTTCTATCTCTCTCCCTTCTATCTCTCTCTCTTCTATCTCTCTCTCTTCTATATCTCTCTCTTTTATCTCTCTCTCTTCTATCTCTTTCTTCTATCTCTCTCTTCTATCTCTCTCTCTTCTATCTCTCGCTTATATCTCTCTCTCTTCTATCTCTCTCTTCTATCTCTCTCTCTTCTACCTCTCTCTCTTCTATCTCTCTCTTCT
>CASBPS010000208.1:0-42422 GCA_949126835.1 Anisus vortex
TTACCAGTAGTGGTAATACCAGCAGTAGTAATACCAGTAGTAGTAGTATTACCAATATTAGTATTACCAGTAGTAGTATTACCAGTAGTAGTATTACAAATTGTAGTATTACCCGTAGTAGTATTACCAGTAGTAGTATTACAAGTAGTATTATTACCAGTAGTAGTATTACCAGTAGAAGTAATACCAGAAGTAATATTACCAGCAGTAGTATTAGCAGTAGTAGTATTACCAGTAGTAGTATTACAAGTAGTAGTATTACCAGTAGTAGTATTACCAGTAGTAGTATTACCAGTAGTAGTAATACCAGCAGTAGTATTACCAGCAGTAGTATTACCAGTTGTAGTATCACCAGTAGTAGTATAACCAGTAGTAGTATTACCAGTAGTAGTAATACCAGTAGTAGTATAACCAGTATTAGTATTACCAGTAGTAGTATTACCAGTAGTAGTATTACAAATTGTAGTATTACCCGTAGTAGTATTACCAGTAGTAGTATTATCAGTAGTAGTATTACCAGTAGTAGTAATACTAGCAGTAGTATTACCAGCAGTAGTATTACCAGTAGTAGTATTACCAGTAGTAGTATTACCAGCAGTAGTATTAGAAGTAATAGTAATACCAGTAGTAGTATTACCAGTAGTTGTATTACATAAAGTATATAAAGTATATACCACGATGAAGGCTGAAATTTAGTGTTTTTTTTATTAGATATAAAGTATATACCACGATGAAGGCATAATTTATGTGTTTTTAATAGATATAAAGTATATACCACGATGAAGGCTAAATTTTAGTGTTTTTTATTAGATATAAAGTATATACCACGATGAAGGCTGAATTTTAGTGTTTTTTTATTAGATATAAAGTATATACCACGATGAAGGCTGAATTTATGTGTTTTTTTTTAGATATAAAGTATATACCACGATGAAGGCTGAATTTATGTGTTTTTATTAGATATAAAGTATATACCACGATGAAGGCTGATTTTATGTGTTTTTATTAGATATAAAGTATATACCACGATGAAGGCTGAATTTATTTGTTTTTATTAGATATAAAGTATATACCACGATGAAGGCTGAATTTTAGTGTTTTTATTAGATATAAAGTATATACCAAGATTAAAGCTGAATTTATGTGTTTTTATTAGATATAAAGTATATACCAAGATGAAAGCTGAATTTATGTGTTTTTATTAGATATAAAGTATATACCACGATGAAGGCTGAATTTATGTGTTTTTATTAGATATAAAGTATATACCACGATGAAGGCTGAATTTATGTGTTTTTATTAGATATAAAGTATATACCACGATGAAGGCTGAATTTTAGTGTTTTTTATTAGATATAAAGTATATACCAAGATTAAAGCTGAATTTATGTGTTTTTGTTAGATATAAAGTATATACCAAGATGAAAGCTGAATTTATGTGTTTTTCTAAGATATAAAGTATATACCACGATGAAGGCTGAATTTATGTTTTTTTATTAGATATAAAGTATATACCACGATGAAGGTTGAATTTATGTGTTTTTATTAGATATAAAGTATATACCACGATGAAGGCTGAATTTATGTGTTTTTATTAGATATAAAGTATATACCAAGATACAGGCTGAATTTATGTGTTTTTATTAGATATAAAGCATATACCACGATGAAGGTTGAATTTATGTGCTTTTATTAGATGTAAAGTATATACCATGATGAAGGCTGAATTTATGTGTTTTTATTCGATATAAAGTATATACCACGATGAAGGCTGAATTTATGTGTTTTTATTAGATATAAAGTATATACCACGATGAAGGCTGAAATTTAGTGTTTTTTATTAGATATAAAGTATATACCACGATGAAGGCATAATTTATGTGTTTTTAATAGATATCAAGTATATACCACGATGAAGGCTAAATTTTAGTGTTTTTTTATTAGATATAAAGTATATACCACGATGAAGGCTGAATTTTAGTTTTTTTTTATTAGATATAAAGTATATACCACGATGAAGGCTGAATTTATGTGTTTTTTTTAGATATAAAGTATATACCACGATGAAGGCTGAATTTATGTGTTTTTATTAGATATAAAGTATATACCACGATGAAGGCTGATTTTATGTGTTTTTATTAGATATAAAGTATATACCACGATGAAGGCTGAATTTATGTGTTTTTATTAGATATAAAGTATATACCACGATGAAGGCTGAATTTATGTGTTTTTATTAGATATAAAGTATATACAAAAATGAAGGCTGAATTTATGTGTTTTTATTAGATATAAAGTATATACCACGATTAAGGTTGAATTTATGTGTTTTTATTAGATATAAAGTATATACCACGATGAAGGCTGAATTTATGTGTTTTTATTAGATATAAAGTATATACCACGATGAAGGTTGAATTTATGTGATTTTATTACATATAAAGTATACACCACGATTAAGGTTTAATTTATGTGTTTTATTAGATATAAAGTATATACACAGATTAAGGCTGAATTTATGTGTTTTTATTAGATATAAAAATTATACCACGATGAAGGCTGAATTTTAGTGTTTTTTTATTAGATATAAAGTATATACCACGATGAAGGCTGAATTTATGTGTTTTTATTAGATATAAAGTATATACCACGATGAAGGCTGAATTTATGTGTTTTTATTAGATATAAAGTATATACCACGATGAGGGCTGAATTTATGTGTTTTTATTAGATATAAAGTATATACCATGATGAAGGCTGAATTTATGTGTTTTCATTAGATATAAAGTATATACCACGATGAAGGCTGAATTTATGTGTTTTTATTTGATATAAAGTATATACCACGATGAAGGCTGAATTTATGTGTTTTTATTAGATATAAAGTATATACCACGATGAAGGCTGAATTTTAGTGTTTTTTTATTAGATATAAAGTATATACCACGATAAAGGCTGAATTTATGTGTTTTTATTAGATATAAAGTATATACAACGATGAAGGTTGAATTTATGTGTTTTTATTAGATATAAAGTATATACCACGATGAAGGCTGAATTTATGTGTTTTAATTAGATATAAAGTATATACCACGATGAAGGCTGAATTTATGTGTTTTTATTAGATATAAAGTATATATCACGATGAAGGCTGAATTTACGTGCTTTTATTAGATGTAAAGTATATACCATGATGAAGACTGAATTTATGTGTTTTTATTAGATATAAAGTATATACCACGATGAAGGCTGAATTTATGTGTTTTTTAGATATAAAGTAAATACCACGATGAAGGCTGAATTTATGTGTTTTTATTTGATATAAAGTATATAACACGATGAAGGTTGAATTTATGTGTTTTTATTAGATATAAAGCATATACCACGATGAAGGTTGAATTTATGTGCTTTTATTAGATGTAAAGTATATACCATGATGAAGGCTGAATTTATGTGTTTTTATTAGATATAAAGTATATACCATGATGAAGGCTGGATTTATGTGTTTTTATTAGATATAAAGTATATACCACGATAAAGGCTGGATTTATGTGTTTTTATTAGATATAAAGTATATACCACGATGAAGGCTGAATTTATGTGTTTTTATTAGATATAAAGTATATACCATGATGAAGGCTGAGTTTATGTGTTTTTATTAGATATAAAGTATATACCATAATGAAGGCTGAATTTATGTGTTTTTATTAGATATAAAGTATATAACATGATGCAGGCTGAATTTATGTGTTTTTATTAGATATTAAGTATATAATATGATGAAGGCTGAATTTATGTGTTTGTATTATATATAAAGTATATATCATTATGCAGGCTGAATTTATGTGTTTTTAGTAGATATAAAGTATATACCATGATGAAGGCTGAATTTGTGTGTTTTTATTAGATATAAAGTATATACCATGATGAAGGCTGAATTTATGTGTTTTTATTAGATATAAAGTATATACCATGATGAAGGCTGAATGTATGTGTTTTTATTAGATATAATGTATATACCATGATGCAGGCTGAATTTATATGTTTTTATTAAATATAAAGTATATACCTCGATGAAGGTTAATTTATGTGTTTTTATTAGATATAAAGTATATACCACGATGAAGGCTGAATTTATGTGTTTTTATTAGATATAAAGTATATACCACGATGAAGGCTGAATTTATGTGTTTTTATTAGATATAAAGTATATACCACGATGAAGGCTGAATTTATGTGTTTTTATTAGATATGAAGTATATACCACGATGAAAGCTGAATTTATGTGTTTTTATTAGATATAAAGTATATACCACGATGAAGGCTGAATTTATGTGTTTTTATTAGATATAAAGTATATACCACGATTAAGGCTAAATTTATGTGTTTTTATTAGATATAAAGTATTTACCAATATGAAGGCTGAATTTATGTGTTTTTATTAGATATAAAGTATATACCACGATGAAGGCTGAATTTATGTGTTTTTATTAGATATAAAGTATATACCACGATGAAGGTTGAATTTATGTGATTTTATTACATATAAAGTATATACCACGATTAAGGTTTAATTTATGTGTTTTATTAGATATAAAGTATATACACAGATTAAGGCTGAATTTATGTGTTTTTATTAGATATAAAGTATATACCACGATGAAGGCTGAATTTTAGTGTTTTTTTATTAGATATAAAGTATATACCACGATGAAGGCTGAATTTATGTGTTTTTATTAGATATAAAGTATATACCACGATGAAGGCTGAATTTATGTGTTTTTATTATATACCACGATGAAGGCTGAATTTATGTGTTTTTATTAGATATAAAGTATATACCACGATGAAGGCTGAATTTATGTGTTTTTATTAGATATAAAGTATATACCACGATAAAGGCTGAATTTATGTGTTTTTATTAGATATAAAGTATATACCACGATGAAGGTTGAATTTATGTGTTTTTATTAGATATAAAGTATATACCACGATGAAGGCTGAATTTGTGTGTTTTTATTAGATATAAAGTATATACCAAGATACAGGCTGAATTTATGTGTTTTATTAGATATAAAGCATATACCACGATGAAGGTTGAATTTATGTGCTTTTATTAGATGTAAAGTATATACCATGATGAAGGCTGAATTTATGTGTTTTCATTCGATATAAAGTATATACCACGATGAAGGCTGAATTTATGTGTTTTTATTAGATATAAAGTATATACCACGATGAAGGCTGAAATTTAGTGTTTTTTATTAGATATAAAGTATATACCACGATGAAGGCTGAATTTATGTGTTGTTAATAGATATAAAGTATATACCACTATGAAGGCTGAATTTTAGTGTTTTTTATTAGATATAAAGTATATACCACGATGAAGGCTGAATTTTAGTGTTTTTTATTAGATATAAAGTATATACCACGTTGAAGGCTGAATTTATGTGTTTTTATTAGATATAAAGTATATACCACGATGAAGGCTGAATTTATGTGTTTTTATTAGATATAAAGTATATACCACGACGAAGGCTGAATTTATGTGTTTTTATTAGATATAAAGTATATACCACGATGAAGGCTGCTTTTATGTGTTTTTATTAGATATAAAGTATATACCACGATGAAGGCTGAATTTATTTGTTTTTATTAGATATAAAGTATATACCACGATGAAGGCTGAATTTATATGTTTTTATTAGATATAAAGTATATACCACGATGAAGGCTGAATTTATGTGTTTTTATTAGATATAAAGTATATACCACGATGAAGGCTGAATTTATGTGTTTTTATTAGATATAAAGTATATACAAAAATGAAGGCTGAATTTATGTGTTTTTATTAGATATAAAGTATATACCACGATTAAGGTTGAATTTATGTTTTTTTATTAGATATAAAGTATATACCACAATGAAGGCTGAATTTATGTCTTTTTATTAGATATAAAGTATATACCAAGATGAAAGCTAAATTTATGTGTTTTTATTAGATATATAGAATATATCACGATGAAGGTTGAATTTATGTGATTTTATTACATATAAAGTATATACCACGATTAAGGTTTAATTTATGTGTTTTATTAGATATAAAGTATATACCAAGATAAAGGCTGAATTTATGTGTTTTTATTAGATATAAAGTAAATACCACGATGAAGGCTGAATTTTAGTGTTTTTTTATTAGATATAAAGTATATACCACGATGAAGGCTGAATTTATGTGTTTTTATTAGATATAAAGTATATACCACGATGAAGGCTGAATTTATGTGTTTTTATTAGATATAAATTATATACCACGATTAAGGCTGAATTTATGTGTTTTTTTTAGATATAAAGTATATACCACGATGAAGGCTGAATTTATGTGTTTTTATTAGATATAAAGTATATACCACGATGAAGGCTGAATTTATGTGTTTTTATTAGATATAAAGTATATACCACGATGAAGGTTGAATTTATGTGTTTTTATTAGATATAAAGTATATACCACGATGAAGGCTGAATTTATGTGTTTTTATTAGATATAAAGTATATACCAAGATACAGGCTGAATTTATGTGTTTTTATTAGATATAAAGCATATACCACGATGAAGGTTGAATTTATGTGCTTTTATTAGATGTAAAGCATATACCATGATGAAGGCTGAATTTATGTGTTTTTATTAGATATAAAGTATATACCACGATGAAGGCTGAATTTATGTGTTTTTATTAGATATAAAGTATATACCACGATGAAGGCTGAAATTAAGTGTTTTTTATTAGATATAAAGTATATACCACGATGAAGGCTGAATTTATGTGTTTTTAATAGATATAAAGTATATACCACGATGAAGGCTGAATTTTAGTGTTTTTTATTAGATATAAAGTATATACCACGATGAAGGCTGAATTTTAGTGTTTTTTATTAGATATAAAGTATATACCACGATGAAGGCTGAATTTATGTGTTTTTAATAGATATAAAGTATATACCACGATGAAGGCTGAATTTATGTGTTTTTATTAGATATAAAGTATATACCACGATGAAAGCTGAATTTATGTGTTTTTATTAGATATAAAGTATATACCACGATGAAGGCTGAATTTATGTGTTTTTATTAGATATAAAGTATATACCACGATGAAGGCTGAATTTATGTGTTTTTAATAGATATAAAGTATATACCACGATGAAGGCTGAATTTATGTGTTTTTATTAGATATAAAGTATATACCACGATGAAGGTTGAATTTATGTGATTTTATTACATATAAAGTATATACCACGATTAAGGTTTAATTTGTGTGTTTTATTAGATATAAAGTATATACCAAGATTAAGGCTGAATTTATGTGTTTTTATTAGATAAAAAGTATATACCACGATGAAGGCTGAATTTTAGTGTTTTTTTATTAGATATAAAGTATATACTACGATGAAGGCTGAATTTATGTGTTTTTATTAGATATAAAGTATATACCACGATGAAGGCTGAATTTATGTGTTTTTATTAGATATAAAGTATATACCACGATGAAGGCTGAATTTATGTGTTTTTATTAGATATAAAGTATATACCACGATGAAAGCTGAATTTTAGTGTTTTTTTTAGATATAAAGTATATACCACGATGAAAGCTGAATTTATGTGTTTTTATAAGATATAAAGTATATACCACGATGAAGGCTGAATTTATGTGTTTTTATTAGATATAAAGTTTATACCACGATGAAGGCTAAATGTATGTGTTTTTTTTAGATATAAAGTATATACCACGATGAAGGCTGAATTTATGTGTTTTATTAGATATAAAGTATATACCACGATGAAGGCTGAATTTATGTGTTTTTATTAGATATAAAGTATACACCACGATGAAGGCTGAATTTATGTGTTTTTATTAGATATAAAGTATATACCACGATGAAGGTTGAATTTATGTGTTTTTATTAGATATAAAGTATATATCACGATGAAGGCTGAATTTTTTTTTTTTATTAGATATAAAGTATATACCAAGATGAAAGCTAAATTTATGTGTTTTTATTAGATATAAAGTATATACCACGATGAAGGCTGAATTTATGTGTTTTTATTAGATATAAAGTATATACCACGATGAAGGTTGAATTTATGTGTTTTTATTAGATATAAAGTATATACCACGATGAAGGCTGAATTTATGTGTTTTTATTAGATATAAAGTATATACCACGATGAAGGCTGAATTTATGTGTTTTTATTAGATATAAAGTATATACCACGATGAAGGTTGAATTTATGTGTTTTTATTAGATATAAAGTATATACCACGATGAAGGCTGAATTTATGTGTTTTTATTAGATATAAAGTATATACCAAGATACAGGCTGAATTTATGTGTTTTTATTAGATATAAAGCATATACCACGATGAAGGTTGAATTTATGTGCTTTTATTAGATGTAAAGCATATACCATGATGAAGGCTGAATTTATGTGTTTTTATTAGATATAAAGTATATACCACGATGAAGGCTGAATTTATGTGTTTTTATTAGATATAAAGTATATACCACGATGAAGGCTGAAATTAAGTGTTTTTTATTAGATATAAAGTATATACCACGATGAAGGCTGAATTTATGTGTTTTTAATAGATATAAAGTATATACCACGATGAAGGCTGAATTTTAGTGTTTTTTATTAGATATAAAGTATATACCACGATGAAGGCTGAATTTTGATGTTTTTTATTAGATATAAAGTATATACCACGATGAAGGCTGAATTTATGTGTTTTTAAAAGATATAAAGTATATACCACGATGAAGGCTGAATTAATGTGTTTTTATTAGATATAAAGTATATACCACGATGAAAGCTGAATTTATGTGTTTTTATTAGATATAAAGTATATACCACGATGAAGGCTGAATTTATGTGTTTTTATTAGATATAAAGTATATACCACGATGAAGGCTGAATTTATGTGTTTTTATTAGATATAAAGTATATACCACGATGAAGGCTGAATTTATGTGTTTTTATTAGATATAAAGTATATACCACGATGAAGGTTGAATTTATGTGATTTTATTACATATAAAGTATATACCACGATTAAGGTTTAATTTATGTGTTTTATTAGATATAAAGTATATACCAAGATTAAGGCTGAATTTATGTGTTTTTATTAGATAAAAAGTATATACCACGATGAAGGCTGAATTTTAGTGTTTTTTTATTAGATATAAAGTATATACTACGATGAAGGCTGAATTTATGTGTTTTTATTAGATATAAAGTATATACCACGATGAAGGCTGAATTTATGTGTTTTTATTAGATATAAAGTATATACCACGATGAAGGCTGAATTTATGTGTTTTTATTAGATATAAAGTATATACCACGATGAAAGCTGAATTTTAGTGTTTTTTTATTAGATATAAAGTATATACCACGATGAAAGCTGAATTTATGTGTTTTTATAAGATATAAAGTATATACCACGATGAAGGCTGAATTTATGTGTTTTTATTAGATATAAAGTTTATACCACGATGAAGGCTAAATGTATGTGTTTTTTTAGATATAAAGTATATACCACGATGAAGGCTGAATTTATGTGTTTTATTAGATATAAAGTATATACCACGATGAAGGCTGAATTTTAGTGTTTTTTATTAGATATAAAGTATATACCACGATGAAGGCTGAATTTATGTGTTTTTATTAGATATAAAGTATATACCACGATGAAGGTTGAATTTATGTGTTTTTATTAGATATAAAGTATATATCACGATGAAGGCTGAATTTATGTGTTTTTATTAGATATAAAGTATATACCACGATGAAGGTTGAATTTATGTGTTTTTATTAGATATAAAGTATATACCACGATGAAGGCTGAATTTATGTGTTTTTATTAGATATAAAGTATATACCCAGATACAGGCTGAATTTATGTGTTTTTTTTAGATATAAAGTATATACCACGATGAAGGCTGAAATTTAGTGTTTTTTATTAGATTTAAAGTATATACCACAATGAAGGCTGAATTTATGTGTTTTTAATAGATATAAAGTATATACCACGATGAAGGCTGAATTTTAGTGTTTTTTATTAGATATAAAGTATATACCACGATGAAGGCTGAATTTTAGTGTTTTTTATTAGATATAAATTATATACCACGATGAAGGCTGAATTTATGTGTTTTTATTAGATATAAAGTATATACCACGATGAAGGCTGAATTTATGTGTTTTTATTAGATATAAAGTATATACCACGAAGAAGGCTGAATTTATGTGTTTTTATTAGATATAAAGTATATACCACGATGAAGGCTGATTTTATGTGTTTTTATTAGATATAAAGTATATACCACGATGAAGGCTGAATTTATTTGTTTTTATTAGATATAAAGTATATACCACGATGAAGGCTAAATTTATATGTTTTTATTAGATATAAAGTATATACCACGATGAAGGCTGAATTTATGTGTTTTTATTAGATATAAAGTATATCTAACGATGAAGGCTGAATTTATGTGTTTTTATTAGATATAAAGTATATACAAAAATGAAGGCTGAATTTATGTGTTTTTATTAGATATAAAGTATATACCACGATTAAGGTTGAATTTATGAGTTTTTATTAGATATAAAGTATATACCACGATGAAGGCTGAATTTATGTGGTTTTTTTTAGATATAAAGTATATACCACGATGAAGGCTGAATTTATGTGTTTTTATTAGATATAAAGTATATACCACGATGAAGGTTGAATTTATGTGATTTTATTACATATAAAGTATATACCACGATTAAGGTTTAATTTATGTGTTTTATTAGATATAAAGTATATACCACGATGAAGGTTGAATTTATGTGATTTTATTACATATAAAGTATATACCACGATTAAGGTTTAATTTTTGTGTTTTATTAGATATAAAGTATATACCAAGATTAAGGCTGAATTTATGTGTTTTTATTAGATATAAAGTATATACCACGATGAAGGCTGAATTTTAGTGTTTTTTTATTAGATATAAAGTATATACCACGATGAAGGCTGAATTTATGTGTTTTTATTAGATATAAAGTATATACCACGATGAAGGCTGAATTTATGTGTTTTTATTAGATATAAAGTATATACCACGATGAAGGCTGAATTTATGTGTTTTTATTAGATATAAAGTATATACCACGATGAAATCTAAATTTTAGTGTTTTTTATTAGATATAAAGTATATACCACGATGAAAGCTGAATTTATGTGTTTCTTTAAGATATAAAGTATATACCACGATGAAGGCTGAATTTATGTGTTTTTATTAGATATAAATTATATACCACGATAAAGGCTAATTTTATGTGTTTTTATTAGATATAAAGTATATGCCACGATGAAGGCTGAATTTATGTGTTTTTATTAGATATAAAGTATATGCCACGATGAAGGCTGAATTTATGTGTTTTTATTAGATATAAAGTATATACCACGATGAAGGCTGAATTTATGTGTTTTTATTAGATATAAAGTATATACCACGATGAAGGCTGAATTTATGTGTTTTTATTAGATATAAAGTATATACCACGATGAAGGCTGAATTTATGTGTTTTTATTAGATTTAAAGTATATACCACGATGAAGGCTGATCTTATGTGTTTTTATTAGATATAAATTATATACCACGATAAAGGCTAATTTTATGTGTTTTTATTAGATATAAAGTATATACCACGATGAAGGCTAAATTTATATGTTTTTATTAGATATAAAGTATATACCACGATGAAGGCTGAATTTATGTGTTTTTATTAGATATAAAGTATATCTAACGATGAAGGCTGAATTTATGTGTTTTTATTAGATATAAAGTATATACAAAAATGAAGGCTGAATTTATGTGTTTTTATTAGATATAAAGTATATACCACGATTAAGGTTGAATTTATGAGTTTTTATTAGATATAAAGTATATACCACGATGAAGGCTGAATTTATGTGGTTTTTTTTAGATATAAAGTATATACCACGATGAAGGCTGAATTTATGTGTTTTTATTAGATATAAAGTATATACCACGATGAAGGTTGAATTTATGTGATTTTATTACATATAAAGTATATACCACGATTAAGGTTTAATTTATGTGTTTTATTAGATATAAAGTATATACCACGATGAAGGTTGAATTTATGTGATTTTATTACATATAAAGTATATACCACGATTAAGGTTTAATTTTTGTGTTTTATTAGATATAAAGTATATACCAAGATTAAGGCTGAATTTATGTGTTTTTATTAGATATAAAGTATATACCACGATGAAGGCTGAATTTTAGTGTTTTTTTATTAGATATAAAGTATATACCACGATGAAGGCTGAATTTATGTGTTTTTATTAGATATAAAGTATATACCACGATGAAGGCTGAATTTATGTGTTTTTATTAGATATAAAGTATATACCACGATGAAGGCTGAATTTATGTGTTTTTATTAGATATAAAGTATATACCACGATGAAATCTAAATTTTAGTGTTTTTTATTAGATATAAAGTATATACCACGATGAAAGCTGAATTTATGTGTTTCTTTAAGATATAAAGTATATACCACGATAAAGGCTAATTTTATGTGTTTTTATTAGATATAAAGTATATACCACGATGAAGGCTGAATTTATGTGTTTTTATTAGATATAAAGTATATACCACGATGAAGGCTGAATTTATGTGTTTTTATTAGATTTAAAGTATATACCACGATGAAGGCTGATCTTATGTGTTTTTATTAGATATAAATTATATACCACGATAAAGGCTAATTTTATTTGTTTTTATTAGATATAAAGTATATACCACGATGAAGGCTAAATTTATATGTTTTTATTAGATATAAAGTATATACCACGATGAAGGCTGAATTTATGTGTTTTTATTAGATATAAAGTATATCTAACGATGAAGGCTGAATTTATGTGTTTTTATTAGATATAAAGTATATACAAAAATGAAGGCTGAATTTATGTGTTTTTATTAGATATAAAGTATATACCACGATGAAGGCTGAATTTATGTGTTTTTATTAGATATAAAGTATATACCACGATGAAGGCTGAATTTATGTGTTTTTATTAGATATAAAGTATATACAAAAATGAAGGCTAAATTTATGTGTTTTTATTAGATATAAAGTATATACCACGATTAAGGTTGAATTTATGTATTTTTATTAGATATAAAGTATATACCACGATGAAGGCTGAATTTATGTGTTTTTTTTAGATATAAAGTATATACCACGATGAAAGCTGAATTTATGTGTTTTTATAAAATATAAAGTATATACCACGATGAAGGCTGAATTTATGTGTTTTTATTAGATATAAAGTATATACCACGATGAAGGCTGAATTTATGTGTTTTTATTAGATATAAAGTATATACCACGATTAAGGCTAAATTTATGTGTTTTTATTAGATATAAAGTATTTACCAATATGAAGGCTGAATTTATGTGTTTTTATTAGATATAAAGTATATACCACGATGAAGGCTGAATTTATGTGTTTTTATTAGATATAAAGTATATACCACGATGAAGGTTGAATTTATGTGATTTTATTACATATAAAGTATATACCACGATTAAGGTTTAATTTATGTGTTTTATTAGATATAAAGTATATACACAGATTAAGGCTGAATTTATGTGTTTTAATTAGATATAAAGTATATACCACGATGAAGGCTGAATTTTAGTGTTTTTTTATTAGATATAAAGTATATACCACGATGAAGGCTGAATTTATGTGTTTTTATTAGATATAAAGTATATACCACGATGAAGGCTGAATTTATGTGTTTTTATTATATACCACGATGAAGGCTGAATTTATGTGTTTTTATTAGATATAAAGTATATACCACGATGAAGGCTGAATTTATGTGTTTTTATTAGATATAAAGTATATACCACGATAAAGGCTGAATTTATGTGTTTTTATTAGATATAAAGTATATACCACGATGAAGGTTGAATTTATGTGTTTTTATTAGATATAAAGTATATACCACGATGAAGGCTGAATTTATGTGTTTTTATTAGATATAAAGTATATACCATGATACAGGCTGAATTTATGTGTTTTTATTTGATATAAAGCATATACCACGATGAAGGTTGAATTTATGTGCTTTTATTAGATGTAAAGTATATACCATGATGAAGGCTGAATTTATGTGTTTTCATTCGATATAAAGTATATACCACGATGAAGGCTGAATTTATGTGTTTTTATTAGATATAAAGTATATTCCACGATGAAGGCTGAAATTTAGTGTTTTTTATTAGATATAAAGTATATACCACGATGAAGGCTGAATTTATGTGTTGTTAACAGATATAAAGTATATACCACGATGAAGGCTGAATTTTAGTGTTTTTTATTAGATATAAAGTATATACCACGATGAAGGCTGAATTTTAGTGTTTTTTATTAGATATAAAGTATATACCACGTTGAAGGCTGAATTTATGTGTTTTTATTAGATATAAAGTATATACCACGATGAAGGCTGAATTTATGTGTTTTTATTAGATATAAAGTATATACCACGATGAAGGCTGAATTTATGTGTTTTTATTAGATATAAAGTATATACCACGATGAAGGCTGCTTTTATGTGTTTTTATTAGATATAAAGTATATACCACGATGAAGGCTGAATTTATTTGTTTTTATTAGATATAAAGTATATACCACGATGAAGGCTGAATTTATATGTTTTTATTAGATATAAAGTATATACCACGATGAAGGCTGAATTTATGTGTTTTTATTAGATATAAAGTATATACCACGATGAAGGCTGAATTTATGTGTTTTTATTAGATATAAAGTATATACAAAAATGAAGGCTGAATTTATTTGTTTTTATTAGATATAAAGTATATACCACGATTAAGGTTGAATTTATGTTTTTTTATTAGATATAAAGTATATACCACGATGAAGGCTGAATTTATGTGTTTTTATTAGATATAAAGTATATACCAAGATGAAAGCTAAATTTATGTGTTTTTATTAGATATAAAGTATATACCACGATGAAGGTTGAATTTATGTGATTTTATTACATATAAAGTATATACCACGATTAAGGTTTAATTTATGTGTTTTATTAGATATAAAGTATATACCAAGATTAAGGCTGAATTTATGTGTTTTTATTAGATATAAAGTAAATACCGCGATGAAGGCTGAATTTTAGTGTTTTTTTATTAGATATAAAGTATATACCACGATGAAGGCTGAATTTATGTGTTTTTATAAGATATAAAGTATATACCACGACGAAGGCTGAATTTATGTGTTTTTATTAGATATAAATTATATACCACGATTAAGGCTGAATTTATGTGTTTTTTTTAGATATAAAGTATATACCACGATGAAGGCTGAATTTATGTGTTTTTATTAGATATAAAGTATATACCACGATGAAGGCTGAATTTATGTGTTTTTATTAGATATAAAGTATATACCACGATGAAGGTTGAATTTATGTGTTTTTATTAGATATAAAGTATATACCACGATGAAGGCTGAATGTATGTGTTTTTATTAGATATAAAGTATATACCAAGATACAGGCTGAATTTATGTGTTTTTATTAGATATAAAGCATATACCACGATGAAGGTTGAATTTATGTGCTTTTATTAGATGTAAAGCATATACCATGATGAAGGCTGAATTTATGTGTTTTTATTAGATATAAAGTATATACCACGATGAAGGCTGAATTTATGTGTTTTTATTAGATATAAAGTATATACCACGATGAAGGCTGAATTTTAGTGTTTTTTATTAGATATAAAGTATATACCACGATGAAGGCTGAATTTATGTGTTTTTAATAGATATAAAGTATATACCACGATGAAGGCTGAATTTATGTGTTTTTATTAGATATAAAGTATATACCACGATGAAAGCTGAATATATGTGTTTTTATTAGATATAAAGTATATACCACGATGAAGGCTGAATTTATGTGTTTTTATTAGATATAAAGTATATACCACGATGAAGGCTGAATTTATGTGTTTTTATTAGATATAAAGTATATACCACGATGAAGGCTGAATTTATGTGTTTTTATTAGATATAAAGTATATACCACGATTAAGGTTTAATTTATGTGATTTTATTACATATAAAGTATATACCACGATTAAGGTTTAATTTATGTGTTTTATTAGATATAAAGTATATACCAAGATTAAGGCTGAATTTATGTGTTTTTATTAGATAAAAAGTATATACCACGATGAAGGCTGAATTTTAGTGTTTTTTTAGTAGATATAAAGTATATACTACGATGAAGGCTGAATTTATGTGTTTTTATTAGATATAAAGTATATACCACGATGAAGGCTGAATTTATGTGTTTTTATTAGACATAAAGTATATACCACGATGAAGGCTGAATTTATGTGTTTTTATTAGATATAAAGTATATACAACGATGAAAGCTGAATTTTAGTGTTTTTTATTAGATATAAAGTATATACCACGATGAAAGCTGAATTTATGTGTTTTTATAAGATATAAAGTATATACCACGATGAAGGCTGAATTTATGTGTTTTTATTAGATATAAAGTTTATACCACGATGAAGGCTAAATGTATGTGTTTTTATTAGATATAAAGTATATACCACGATGAAGGCTGAATTGATGTGTTTTATTAGATATAAAGTATATACCACGATGAAGGCTGAATTTATGTGTTTTTATTAGATATAAAGTATATACCACGATGAAGGCTGAATTTATGTGTTTTTATTAGATATAAAGTATATACCACGATGAAGGTTGAATTTATGTGTTTTTATTAGATATAAAGTATATATCACGATGAAGGCTGAATTTATGTGTTTTTATTAGATATAAAGTATATACCAAGATGAAAGCTAAATTTATGTGTTTTTATTAGATATAAAGTATATACCACGATGAAGGCTGAATTTATGTGTTTTTATTAGATATAAAGTATATACCACGATGAAGGTTGAATTTATGTGTTTTTATTAGATATAAAGTATATACCACGATGAAGGCTGAATTTATGTGTTTTTATTAGATATAAAGTATATACCCAGATACAGGCTGAATTTATGTGTTTTTATTAGATATAAAGTATATACCACGATGAAGGCTGAAATTTAGTGTTTTTTATTAGATTTAAAGTATATACCACAATGAAGGCTGAATTTATGTGTTTTTAATAGATATAAAGTATATACCAAGATGAAGGCTGAATTTTAGTGTTTTTTATTAGATATAAAGTATATACCACGATGAAGGCTGAATTTTAGTGTTTTTTATTAGATATAAATTATATACCACGATGAAGGCTGAATTTATGTGTTTTTATTAGATATAAAGTATATACCACGATGAAGGCTGAATTTATGTGTTTTTATTAGATATAAAGTATATACAACGATGAAGGCTGAATTTATGTGTTTTTATTAGATATAAAGTATATACCACGATGAAGGCTAAATTTATGTGTTTTTATTATATACCACGATGAAGGCTGAATTTATGTGTTTTTATTAGATATAAAGTATATACCACGATGAAGGCTGAATTTATGTGTTTTTATTAGATATAAAGTATATACCACGATAAAGGCTGAATTTATGTGTTTTTATTAGATATAAAGTATATACCACGATGAAGGTTGAATTTATGTGTTTTTATTAGATATAAAGTATATACCACGATGAAGGCTGAATTTATGTGTTTTTATTAGATATAAAGTATATACCAAGATACAGGCTGAATTTATGTGTTTTTATTAGATATAAAGCATATACCACGATGAAGGTTGAATTTATGTGCTTTTATTAGATGTAAAGTATATACCATGATGAAGGCTGAATTTATGTGTTTTCATTCGATATAAAGTATATACCACGATGAAGGCTGAATTTATGTGTTTTTATTAGATATAAAGTATATACCACGATGAAGGCTGAAATTTAGTGTTTTTTATTAGATATAAAGTATATACCACGATGAAGGCTGAATTTATGTGTTGTTAATAGATATAAAGTATATACCACGATGAAGGCTGAATTTTAGTGTTTTTTATTAGATATAAAGTATATACCACGATGAAGGCTGAATTTTAGTGTTTTTTATTAGATATAAAGTATATACTACGTTGAAGGCTGAATTTATGTGTTTTTATTAGATATAAAGTATATACCACGATGAAGGCTGAATTTATGTGTTTTTATTAGATATAAAGTATATACCACGATGAAGGCTGAATTTATGTGTTTTTATTAGATATAAAGTATATACCACGATGAAGGCTGCTTTTATGTGTTTTTATTAGATATAAAGTATATACCACGATGAAGGCTGAATTTATTTGTTTTTATTAGATATAAAGTATATACCACGATGAAGGCTGAATTTATATGTTTTTATTAGATATAAAGTATATACCACGATGAAGGCTGAATTTATGTGTTTTTATTAGATATAAAGTATATACCACGATGAAGGCTGAATTTATGTGTTTTTATTAGATATAAAGTATATACAAAAATGAAGGCTGAATTTATGTGTTTTTATTAGATATAAAGTATATACCACGATTAAGGTTGAATTTATGTTTTTTTATTAGATATAAAGTATATACCACAATGAAGGCTGAATTTATGTGTTTTTATTAGATATAAAGTATATACCAAGATGAAAGCTAAATTTATGTGTTTTTATTAGATATAAAGTATATTCCACGATGAAGGTTGAATTTATGTGATTTTATTACATATAAAGTATATACCACGATTAAGGTTTAATTTATGTGTTTTATTAGATATAAAGTATATACCAAGATTAAGGCTGAATTTATGTGTTTTTATTAGATATAAAGTAAATACCACGATGAAGGCTGAATTTTAGTGTTTTTTTATTAGATATAAAGTATATACCACGATGAAGGCTGAATTTATGTGTTTTTATTAGATATAAAGTATATACCACGATGAAGGCTGAATTTATGTGTTTTTATTAGATATAAATTATATACCACGATTAAGGCTGAATTTATGTGTTTTTTTAGATATAAAGTATATACCACGATGAAGGCTGAATTTATGTGTTTTTATTAGATATAAAGTATATACCACGATGAAGGCTGAATTTATGTGTTTTTATTAGATATAAAGTATATACCACGATGAAGGTAGAATTTATGTGTTTTTATTAGATATAAAGTATATACCACGATGAAGGCTGAATTTATGTGTTTTTATTAGATATAAAGTATATACCAAGATACAGGCTGAATTTATGTGTTTTTATTAGATATAAAGCATATACCACGATGAAGGTTGAATTTATGTGCTTTTATTAGATGTAAAGCATATACCATGATGAAGGCTGAATTTATGTGTTTTTATTAGATATAAAGTATATACCACGATGAAGGCTGAATTTATGTGTTTTTATTAGATATAAAGTATATACCACGATGAAGGCTGAAATTAAGTGTTTTTTATTAGATATAAAGTATATACCACGATGAAGGCTGAATTTATGTGTTTTTAATAGATATAAAGTATATGCCACGATGAAGGCTGAATTTTAGTGTTTTTTATTAGATATAAAGTATATACCACGATGAAGGCTGAATTTTAGTGTTTTTTATTAGATATAAAGTATATACCACGATGAAGGCTGAATTTATGTGTTTTTAATAGATATAAAGTATATACCACGATGAAGGCTGAATTTATGTGTTTTTATTAGATATAAAGTATATACCACGATGAAAGCTTAATTTATGTGTTTTTATAAGATATAAAGTATATACCACGATGAAGGCTGAATTTATGTGTTTTTATTAGATATAAAGTATATACCACGATGAAGGCTGAATTTATGTGTTTTTATTAGATATAAAGTATATACCACGATGAAGGCTGAATTTATGTGTTTTTATTAGATATAAAGTATATACCACGATGAAGGTTGAATTTATGTGATTTTATTACATATAAAGTATATACCACGATTAAGGTTTAATTTATGTGTTTTATTAGATATAAAGTATATACCAAGATTAAGGCTGAATTTATGTGTTTTTATTAGATAAAAAGTATATACCACGATGAAGGCTGAATTTTAGTGTTTTTTTATTAGATATAAAGTATATACTACGATGAAGGCTGAATTTATGTGTTTTTATTAGATATAAAGTATATACCACGATGAAGGCTGAATTTATGTGTTTTTATTAGATATAAAGTATATACCACGATGAAGGCTGAATTTATGTGTTTTTATTAGATATAAAGTATATACCACGATGAAAGCTAAATTTTAGTGTTTTTTATTAGATATAAAGTATATACCACGATGAAAGCTTAATTTATGTGTTTTTATAAGATATAAAGTATATACCACGATGAAGGCTGAATTTATGTGTTTTTATTAGATATAAAGTTTATACCACGATGAAGGCTAAATGTATGTGTTTTTATTAGATATAAAGTATATACCACGATGAAGGCTGAATTTATGTGTTTTATTAGATATAAAGTATATACCACGATGAAGGCTGAATTTATGTGTTTTTATTAGATATAAAGTATATACCACGATGAAGGCTGAATTTATGTGTTTTTATTAGATATAAAGTATATACCACGATGAAGGTTGAATTTATGTGTTTTTATTAGATATAAAGTATATATCACGATGAAGGCTGAATTTATGTGTTTTTATTAGATATAAAGTATATACCAAGATGAAAGCTAAATTTATGTGTTTTTATTAGATATAAAGTATATACCACGATGAAGGCTGAATTTATGTGTTTTTATTAGATATAAAGTATATACCACGATGAAGGTTGAATTTATGTGTTTTTATTAGATATAAAGTATATACCACGATGAAGGCTGAATTTATGTGTTTTTATTAGATATAAAGTATATACCCAGATACAGGCTGAATTTATGTGTTTTTATTAGATATAAAGTATATACCACGATGAAGGCTGAAATTTAGTGTTTTTTATTAGATTTAAAGTATATACCACAATGAAGGCTGAATTTATGTGTTTTTAATAGATATAAAGTATATATTACGATGAAGGCTGAATTTTAGTGTTTTTTATTAGATATAAAGTATATACCACGATGAAGGCTGAATTTTAGTGTTTTTTATTAGATATAAATTATATACCACGATGAAGGCTGAATTTATGTGTTTTTATTAGATATAAAGTATATACCACGATGAAGGCTGAATTTATGTGTTTTTATTAGATATAAAGTATATACCACGAAGAAGGCTGAATTTATGTGTTTTTATTAAATATAAAGTATATACCACGAAGAAGGCTGAATTTATGTGTTTTTATTAGATATAAAGTATATACCACGATGAAGGCCTATTTTATGTGTTTTTATTAGATATAAAGTATATACCACGATGAAGGCTGAATTTATTTGTTTTTATTAGATATAAAGTATATACCACGATGAAGGCTAAATTTATATGTTTTTATTAGATATAAAGTATATACCACGATGAAGGCTGAATTTATGTGTTTTTATTAGATATAAAGTATATCTAACGATGAAGGCTGAATTTATGTGTTTTTATTAGATATAAAGTATATACAAAAATGAAGGCTGAATTTATGTGTTTTTATTAGATATAAAGTATATACCACGATTAAGGTTGAATTTATGAGTTTTTATTAGATATAAAGTATATACCACGATGAAGGCTGAATTTATGTGGTTTTTTTTAGATATAAAGTATATACCACGATGAAGGCTGAATTTATGTGTTTTTATTAGATATAAAGTATATACCACGATGAAGGTTGAATTTATGTGATTTTATTACATATAAAGTATATACCACGATTAAGGTTTAATTTATGTGTTTTATTAGATATAAAGTATATACCAAGATTAAGGCTGAATTTATGTGTTTTTAATAGATATAAAGTATATATTACGATGAAGGCTGAATTTTAGTGTTTTTTATTAGATATAAAGTATATACCACGATGAAGGCTGAATTTTAGTGTTTTTTATTAGATATAAAGTATATACCACGTTGAAGGCTGAATTTATGTGTTTTTATTAGATATAAAGTATATACCCAGATACAGGCTGAATTTATGTGTTTTTATTAGATATAAAGTATATACCACGATGAAGGCTGAAATTTAGTGTTTTTTATTAGATTTAAAGTATATACCACAATGAAGGCTGAATTTATGTGTTTTTAATAGATATAAAGTATATATTACGATGAAGGCTGAATTTTAGTGTTTTTTATTAGATATAAAGTATATACCACGATGAAGGCTGAATTTTAGTGTTTTTTATTAGATATAAATTATATACCACGATGAAGGCTGAATTTATGTGTTTTTATTAGATATAAAGTATATACCACGATGAAGGCTGAATTTATGTGTTTTTATTAGATATAAAGTATATACCACGAAGAAGGCTGAATTTATGTGTTTTTATTAGATATAAAGTATATACCACGAAGAAGGCTGAATTTATGTGTTTTTATTAGATATAAAGTATATACCACGATGAAGGCCTATTTTATGTGTTTTTATTAGATATAAAGTATATACCACATGAAGGCTTGAATTTATGTGTTTTTATTAGATATAAAGTATATACCACGATGAAGGCTGAATTTATGTGTTTTTATTAGATATAAAGTATATACCACGATGAAGGTTGAATTTATGTGTTTTTATTAGATATAAAGTATATATCACGATGAAGGCTGAATTTATGTGTTTTTATTAGATATAAAGTATATACCAAGATGAAAGCTAAATTTATGTGTTTTTATTAGATATAAAGTATATACCACGATGAAGGCTGAATTTATGTGTTTTTATTAGATATAAAGTATATACCACGATGAAGGTTGAATATATGTGTTTTTATTAGATATAAAGTATATACCACGATGAAGGCTGAATTTATGTGTTTTTATTAGATATAAAGTATATACCCAGATACAGGCTGAATTTATGTGTTTTTATTAGATATAAAGTATATACCACGATGAAGGCTGAAATTTAGTGTTTTTTATTAGATTTAAAGTATATACCACAATGAAGGCTGAATTTATGTGTTTTTAATAGATATAAAGTATATATTACGATGAAGGCTGAATTTTAGTGTTTTTTATTAGATATAAAGTATATACCACGATGAAGGCTGAATTTTAGTGTTTTTTATTAGATATAAATTATATACCACGATGAAGGCTGAATTATGTGTTTTTATTAGATATAAAGTATATACCACGATGAAGGCTGAATTTATGTGTTTTTATTAGATATAAAGTATATACCACGAAGAAGGCTGAATTTGTGTTTTTATTAGATATAAAGTATATACCACGAAGAAGGCTGAATTTATGTGTTTTTATTAGATATAAAGTATATACCACGATGTAGGCCTATTTTATGTGTTTTTATTAGATATAAAGTATATACCACGATGAAGGCTGAATTATTTGTTTTTATTAGATATAAAGTATATACCACGATGAAGGCTAAATTTATATGTTTTTATTAGATATAAAGTATATACCACGATGAAGGCTGAATTTATGTGTTTTTATTAGATATAAAGTATATCTAACGATGAAGGCTGAATTTATGTGTTTTTATTAGATATAAAGTATATACAAAAATGAAGGCTGAATTTATGTGTTTTTATTAGATATAAAGTATATACCACGATTAAGGTTGAATTTATGAGTTTTTATTAGATATAAAGTATATACCACGATGAAGGCTGAATTTATGTGGTTTTTTTTTAGATATAAAGTATATACCACGATGAAGGCTGAATTTATGTGTTTTTATTAGATATAAAGTATATACCACGATGAAGGTTGAATTTATGTGATTTTATTACATATAAAGTATATACCACGATTAAGGTTTAATTTATGTGTTTTATTAGATATAAAGTATATACCAAGATTAAGGCTGAATTTATGTGTTTTTAATAGATATAAAAGTATATATTACGATGAAGGCTGAATTTTAGTGTTTTTTATTAGATATAAAGTATATACCACGATGAAGGCTGAATTTTGTGTTTTTTATTAGATATAAAGTATATACCACGTTGAAGGCTGAATTTATGTGTTTTTATTAGATATAAAGTATATACCCAGATACAGCTGAATTTATGTGTTTTTATTAGATATAAAGTATATACCACGATGAAGGCTGAAATTTAGTGGTTTTTATTAGATTTAAAGTATATACCACAATGAAGGCTGAATTTATGTGTTTTTAATAGATATAAAGTATATATTACGATGAAGGCTGAATTTTAGTGTTTTTTATTAGATATAAAGTATATACCACGATGAAGGCTGAATTTTTAGTGTTTTTTATTAGATATAAATTATTATACCACGATGAAGGCTGAATTTATGTGTTTTATTAGATATAAAGTATATACCACGATGAAGGCTGAATTTATGTGTTTTTATTAGATATAAAGTATATACCACGAAGAAGGCTGAATTTATGTGTTTTTATTAGATATAAAGTAATATACCACGAGAAGGCTGAATTTATGTGTTTTTATTAGATATAAAGTATATACCACGATGAAGGCCTATTTTATGTGTTTTTATTAGATATAAAGTATATACCACGATGAAGGCTGAATTTATTTGTTTTTATTAGATATAAAGTATATACCACGATGAAGGCTAAATTTATATGTTTTTATTAGATATAAAGTATATACCACGATGAAGGCTGAATTTATGTGTTTTTATTAGATATAAAGTATATCTAACGATGAAGGCTGAATTTATGTGTTTTTATTAGATATAAAGTATATACAAAAATGAAGGCTGAATTTATGTGTTTTTATTAGATATAAAGTATATACCACGATTAAGGTTGAATTTATGAGTTTTTATTAGATATAAAGTATATACCACGATGAAGGCTGAATTTATGTGGTTTTTTTTAGATATAAAGTATATACCACGATGAAGGCTGAATTTATGTGTTTTTATTAGATATAAAGTATATACCACGATGAAGGTTGAATTTATGTGATTTTATTACATATAAAGTATATACCACGATTAAGGTTTAATTTATGTGTTTTATTAGATATAAAGTATATACCAAGATTAAGGCTGAATTTATGTGTTTTTAATAGATATAAAGTATATACCACGATGAAGGCTGAATTTTAGTGTTTTTTTTATTAGATATAAAGTATATACCACGATGAAGGCTGAATTTATGTGTTTTTATTAGATATAAAGTATATACCACGATTAAGGCTGAATTTATGTGTTTTTAATAGATATAAAGTATATATTACGATGAAGGCTGAATTTTAGTGTTTTTTATTAGATATAAAGTATATACCACGATGAAGGCTGAATTTTAGTGTTTTTTATTAGATATAAAGTATATACCACGTTGAAGGCTGAATTTATGTGTTTTTATTAGATATAAAGTATATACCCAGATACAGGCTGAATTTATGTGTTTTTATTAGATATAAAGTATATACCACGATGAAGGCTGAAATTTAGTGATTTTTATTAGATTTAAAGTATATACCACAATGAAGGCTGAATTTATGTGTTTTTAATAGATATAAAGTATATATTACGATGAAGGCTGAATTTTAGTGTTTTTTATTAGATATAAAGTATATACCACGATGAAGGCTGAATTTTAGTGTTTTTTATTAGATATAAATTATATACCACGATGAAGGCTGAATTTATGTGTTTTTATTAGATATAAAGTATATACCACGATGAAGGCTGAATTTATGTGTTTTTATTAGATATAAAGTATATACCACGAAGAAGGCTGAATTTATGTGTTTTTATTAGATATAAAGTATATACCACGAAGAAGGCTGAATTTATGTGTTTTTATTAGATATAAAGTATATACCACGATGAAGGCCTATTTTATGTGTTTTTATTAGATATAAAGTATATACCACGATGAAGGCTGAATTTATTTGTTTTTATTAGATATAAAGTATATACCACGATGAAGGCTAAATTTATATGTTTTTATTAGATATAAAGTATATACCACGATGAAGGCTGAATTTATGTGTTTTTATTAGATATAAAGTATATCTAACGATGAAGGCTGAATTTATGTGTTTTTATTAGATATAAAGTATATACAAAAATGAAGGCTGAATTTATGTGTTTTTATTAGATATAAAGTATATACCACGATTAAGGTTGAATTTATGAGTTTTTATTAAATATAAAGTATATACCACGATGAAGGCTGAATTAATGTGTTTTTTTTTAGATATAAAGTATATACCACGATGAAGGCTGAATTTATGTGTTTTTATTAGATATAAAGTATATACCACGATGAAGGTTGAATTTATGTGATTTTATTACATATAAAGTATATACCACGATTAAGGTTTAATTTATGTGTTTTATTAGATATAAAGTATATACCAAGATTAAGGCTGAATTTATGTGTTTTTAATAGATATAAAGTATATACCACGATGAAGGCTGAATTTTAGTGTTTTTTTATTAGATATAAAGTATATACCACGATGAAGGCTGAATTTATGTGTTTTTATTAGATATAAAGTATATACCACGATGAAGGCTGAATTTATGTGTTTTTATTAGATATAAAGTATATACCACGATGAAGGCTGAATTTATGTGTTTTTATTAGATATAAAGTATATACCACGATGAAATCTAAATTTTAGTGTTTTTTATTAGATATAAAGTATATACCACGATGAAAGCTGAATTTATGTGTTTTTATAAGATATAAAGTATATACCACGATGAAGGCTGAATTTATGTGTTTTTATTAGATATAAAGTATATACCACGATGAAGGCTGAATTTTAGTGTTTTTTTATTAGATATAAAGTATATACCAAGATTAAAGCTGAATTTATGTGTTTTTATTAGATATAAAGTATATACCAAGATGAAAGCTGAATTTATGTGTTTTTATTAGATATAAAGTATATACCACGATGAAGGCTGAATTTATGTGTTTTTATTAGATATAAAGTATATACCACGATGAAGGTTGAATTTATGTGTTTTTATTAGATATAAAGTATATACCACGATGAAGGCTGAATGTATGTGTTTTTATTAGATATAAAGTATATACCAAGATACAGGCTGAATTTATGTGTTTTTATTAGATATAAAGTATATACCACGATGAAGGCTGCTTTTATGTGTTTTTATTAGATATAAAGTATATGCCACGATGAAGGCTGAATTTATTTGTTTTTATTAGATATAAAGTATATACCACGATGAAGGCTGAATTTATATGTTTTTATTAGATATAAAGTATATACCACGATGAAGGCTGAATTTATGTGTTTTTATTAGATATAAAGTATATACCACGATGAAGGCTGAATTTATGTGTTTTTATTAGATATAAAGTATATACAAAAATGAAGGCTAAATTTATGTGTTTTTATTAGATATAAAGTATATACCACGATTAAGGTTGAATTTATGTTTTTTTATTAGATATAAAGTATATACCACGATGAAGGCTGAATTTATGTGTTTTTTTTAGATATAAAGTATATACCACGATGAAAGCTGAATTTATGTGTTTTTATAAAATATAAAGTATATACCACGATGAAGGCTGAATTTATGTGTTTTTATTAGATATAAAGTATATACCACGATGAAGGCTGAATTTATGTGTTTTTATTAGATATAAAGTATATACCACGATTAAGGCTAAATTTATGTGTTTTTATTAGATATAAAGTATTTACCAATATGAAGGCTGAATTTTTGTGTTTTTATTAGATATAAAGTATATACCACGATGAAGGCTGAATTTATGTGTTTTTATTAGATATAAAGTATATACCACGATGAAGGTTGAATTTATGTGATTTTATTACATATAAAGTATATACCACGATTAAGGTTTAATTTATGTGTTTTATTAGATATAAAGTATATACACAGATTAAGGCTGAATTTATGTGTTTTTATTAGATATAAAGTATATACCACGATGAAGGCTGATATTTAGTGTTTTTTTATTAGATATAAAGTATATACCACGATGAAGGCTGAATTTATGTATTTTTATTAGATATAAAGTATATACCACGATGAAGGCTGAATTTATGTGTTTTTATTATATACCACGATGAAGGCTGAATTTATGTGTTTTTATTAGATATAAAGTATATACCACGATGAAGGCTGAATTTATGTGTTTTTATTAGATATAAAGTATATACCACGATAAAGGCTAAATTTATGTGTTTTTATTAGATATAAAGTATATACCACGATGAAGGTTGAATTTATGTGTTTTTATTAGATAAAAAGTATATACCACGATGAAGGCTGAATTTATGTGTTTTTATTAGATATAAAGTATATACCAAGATACAGGCTGAATTTATGTGTTTTTATTAGATATAAA
Source organism: Anisus vortex (assembly GCA_949126835.1). Lineage (NCBI taxonomy): Eukaryota > Metazoa > Mollusca > Gastropoda > Planorbidae > Anisus > Anisus vortex. Next base: position 28,628 of record CASBPS010000208.1, read on the forward strand.
GCATATACCACGATGAAGGTTGAATTTATGTGCTTTTATTAGATGTAAAGTATATACCATGATGAAGGCTGAATTTATGTGTTTTCATTCGATATAAAGTATATACCACGATGAAGGCTGAATTTATGTGTTTTTATTAGATATAAAGTATATTCCACGATGAAGGCTGAAATTTAGTGTTTTTTATTAGATATAAAGTATATACCACGATGAAGGCTGAATTTATGTGTTGTTAATAGATATAAAGTATATACCACGATGAAGGCTGAAATTAAGTGTTTTTTATTAGATATAAAGTATATACCACGATGAAGGCTGAATTTATGTGTTTTTAATAGATATAAAGTATATGCCACGATGAAGGCTGAATTTTAGTGTTTTTTATTAGATATAAAGTATATACCACGATGAAGGCTGAATTTTAGTGTTTTTTATTAGATATAAAGTATATACCACGATGAAGGCTGAATTTATGTGTTTTTAATAGATATAAAGTATATACCACGATGAAGGCTGAATTTATGTGTTTTTATTAGATATAAAGTATATACCACGATGAAAGCTTAATTTATGTGTTTTTATAAGATATAAAGTATATACCACGATGAAGGCTGAATTTATGTGTTTTTATTAGATATAAAGTATATACCACGATGAAGGCTGAATTTATGTGTTTTTATTAGATATAAAGTATATACCACGATGAAGGCTGAATTTATGTGTTTTTATTAGATATAAAGTATATACCACGATGAAGGTTGAATTTATGTGATTTTATTACATATAAAGTATATACCACGATTAAGGTTTAATTTATGTGTTTTATTAGATATAAAGTATATACCAAGATTAAGGCTGAATTTATGTGTTTTTATTAGATAAAAAGTATATACCACGATGAAGGCTGAATTTTAGTGTTTTTTTATTAGATATAAAGTATATACTACGATGAAGGCTGAATTTATGTGTTTTTATTAGATATAAAGTATATACCACGATGAAGGCTGAATTTATGTGTTTTTATTAGATATAAAGTATATACCACGATGAAGGTTGAATTTATGTGTTTTTATTAGATATAAAGTATATACCACGATGAAGGCTGAATTTATGTGTTTTTATTAGATATAAAGTATATACCCAGATACAGGCTGAATTTATGTGTTTTTATTAGTTATAAAGTATATACCACGATGAAGGCTGAAATTTAGTGTTTTTTATTAGATTTAAAGTATATACCACAATGAAGGCTGAATTTATGTGTTTTTAATAGATATAAAGTATATATTACGATGAAGGCTGAATTTTAGTGTTTTTTATTAGATATAAAGTATATACCACGATGAAGGCTGAATTTTAGTGTTTTTTATTAGATATAAATTATATACCACGATGAAGGCTGAATTTATGTGTTTTTATTAGATATAAAGTATATACCACGATGAAGGCTGAATTTATGTGTTTTTATTAGATATAAAGTATATACCACGAAGAAGGCTGAATTTATGTGTTTTTATTAGATATAAAGTATATACCACGAAGAAGGCTGAATTTATGTGTTTTTATTAGATATAAAGTATATACCACGATGAAGGCCTATTTTATGTGTTTTTATTAGATATAAAGTATATACCACGATGAAGGCTGAATTTATTTGTTTTTATTAGATATAAAGTATATACCACGATGAAGGCTAAATTTATATGTTTTTATTAGATATAAAGTATATACCACGATGAAGGCTGAATTTATGTGTTTTTATTAGATATAAAGTATATCTAACGATGAAGGCTGAATTTATGTGTTTTTATTAGATATAAAGTATATACAAAAATGAAGGCTGAATTTATGTGTTTTTATTAGATATAAAGTATATACCACGATTAAGGTTGAATTTATGAGTTTTTATTAGATATAAAGTATATACCACGATGAAGGCTGAATTTATGTGGTTTTTTTTAGATATAAAGTATATACCACGATGAAGGCTGAATTTATGTGTTTTTATTAGATATAAAGTATATACCACGATGAAGGTTGAATTTATGTGATTTTATTACATATAAAGTATATACCACGATTAAGGTTTAATTTATGTGTTTTATTAGATATAAAGTATATACCAAGATTAAGGCTGAATTTATGTGTTTTTAATAGATATAAAGTATATATTACGATGAAGGCTGAATTTTAGTGTTTTTTATTAGATATAAAGTATATACCACGATGAAGGCTGAATTTTAGTGTTTTTTATTAGATATAAAGTATATACCACGTTGAAGGCTGAATTTATGTGTTTTTATTAGATATAAAGTATATACCCAGATACAGGCTGAATTTATGTGTTTTTATTAGATATAAAGTATATACCACGATGAAGGCTGAAATTTAGTGTTTTTTATTAGATTTAAAGTATATACCACAATGAAGGCTGAATTTATGTGTTTTTAATAGATATAAAGTATATATTACGATGAAGGCTGAATTTTAGTGTTTTTTATTAGATATAAAGTATATACCACGATGAAGGCTGAATTTTAGTGTTTTTTATTAGATATAAATTATATACCACGATGAAGGCTGAATTTATGTGTTTTTATTAGATATAAAGTATATACCACGATGAAGGCTGAATTTATGTGTTTTTATTAGATATAAAGTATATACCACGAAGAAGGCTGAATTTATGTGTTTTTATTAGATATAAAGTATATACCACGAAGAAGGCTGAATTTATGTGTTTTTATTAGATATAAAGTATATACCACGATGAAGGCCTATTTTATGTGTTTTTATTAGATATAAAGTATATACCACGATGAAGGCTGAATTTATGTGTTTTTATTAGATATAAAGTATATACCACGATGAAGGCTGAATTTATGTGTTTTTATTAGATATAAAGTATATACCACGATGAAGGTTGAATTTATGTGTTTTTATTAGATATAAAGTATATATCACGATGAAGGCTGAATTTATGTGTTTTTATTAGATATAAAGTATATACCAAGATGAAAGCTAAATTTATGTGTTTTTATTAGATATAAAGTATATACCACGATGAAGGCTGAATTTATGTGTTTTTATTAGATATAAAGTATATACCACGATGAAGGTTGAATTTATGTGTTTTTATTAGATATAAAGTATATACCACGATGAAGGCTGAATTTATGTGTTTTTATTAGATATAAAGTATATACCCAGATACAGGCTGAATTTATGTGTTTTTATTAGATATAAAGTATATACCACGATGAAGGCTGAAATTTAGTGTTTTTTATTAGATTTAAAGTATATACCACAATGAAGGCTGAATTTATGTGTTTTTAATAGATATAAAGTATATATTACGATGAAGGCTGAATTTTAGTGTTTTTTATTAGATATAAAGTATATACCACGATGAAGGCTGAATTTTAGTGTTTTTTATTAGATATAAATTATATACCACGATGAAGGCTGAATTTATGTGTTTTTATTAGATATAAAGTATATACCACGATGAAGGCTGAATTTATGTGTTTTTATTAGATATAAAGTATATACCACGAAGAAGGCTGAATTTGTGTTTTTATTAGATATAAAGTATATACCACGAAGAAGGCTGAATTTATGTGTTTTTATTAGATATAAAGTATATACCACGATGTAGGCCTATTTTATGTGTTTTTATTAGATATAAAGTATATACCACGATGAAGGCTGAATTTATTTGTTTTTATTAGATATAAAGTATATACCACGATGAAGGCTAAATTTATATGTTTTTATTAGATATAAAGTATATACCACGATAAAGGCTGAATTTATGTGTTTTTATTAGATATAAAGTATATCTAACGATGAAGGCTGAATTTATGTGTTTTTATTAGATATAAAGTATATACAAAAATGAAGGCTGAATTTATGTGTTTTTATTAGATATAAAGTATATACCACGATTAAGGTTGAATTTATGAGTTTTTATTAGATATAAAGTATATACCACGATGAAGGCTGAATTTATGTGGTTTTTTTTAGATATAAAGTATATACCACGATGAAGGCTGAATTTATGTGTTTTTATTAGATATAAAGTATATACCACGATGAAGGTTGAATTTATGTGATTTTATTACATATAAAGTATATACCACGATTAAGGTTTAATTTATGTGTTTTATTAGATATAAAGTATATACCAAGATTAAGGCTAAATTTATGTGTTTTTAATAGATATAAAGTATATATTACGATGAAGGCTGAATTTTAGTGTTTTTTATTAGATATAAAGTATATACCACGATGAAGGCTGAATTTTAGTGTTTTTTATTAGATATAAAGTATATACCACGTTGAAGGCTGAATTTTTGTGTTTTTATTAGATATAAAGTATATACCCAGATACAGGCTGAATTTATGTGTTTTTATTAGATATAAAGTATATACCACGATGAAGGCTGAAATTTAGTGGTTTTTATTAGATTTAAAGTATATACCACAATGAAGGCTGAATTTATGTGTTTTTAATAGATATAAAGTATATATTACGATGAAGGCTGAATTTTAGTGTTTTTTATTAGATATAAAGTATATACCACGATGAAGGCTGAATTTTAGTGTTTTTTATTAGATATAAATTATATACCACGATGAAGGCTGAATTTATGTGTTTTTATTAGATATAAAGTATATACCACGATGAAGGCTGAATTTATGTGTTTTTATTAGATATAAAGTATATACCACGAAGAAGGCTGAATTTATGTGTTTTTATTAGATATAAAGTATATACCACGAAGAAGGCTGAATTTATGTGTTTTTATTAGATATAAAGTATATACCACAATGAAGGCCTATTTTATGTGTTTTTATTAGATATAAAGTATATACCACGATGAAGGCTGAATTTATTTGTTTTTATTAGATATAAAGTATATACCACGATGAAGGCTAAATTTATATGTTTTTATTAGATATAAAGTATATACCACGATGAAGGCTGAATTTATGTGTTTTTATTAGATATAAAGTATATCTAACGATGAAGGCTGAATTTATGTGTTTTTATTAGATATAAAGTATATACAAAAATGAAGGCTGAATTTATGTGTTTTTATTAGATATAAAGTATATACCACGATTAAGGTTGAATTTATGAGTTTTTATTAGATATAAAGTATATACCACGATGAAGGCTGAATTTATGTGGTTTTTTTTAGATATAAAGTATATACCACGATGAAGGCTGAATTTATGTGTTTTTATTAGATATAAAGTATATACCACGATGAAGGTTGAATTTATGTGATTTTATTACATATAAAGTATATACCACGATTAAGGTTTAATTTATGTGTTTTATTAGATATAAAGTATATACCAAGATTAAGGCTGAATTTATGTGTTTTTAATAGATATAAAGTATATACCACGATGAAGGCTGAATTTTAGTGTTTTTTTTATTAGATATAAAGTATATACCACGATGAAGGCTGAATTTATGTGTTTTTATTAGATATAAAGTATATACCACGATTAAGGCTGAATTTATGTGTTTTTAATAGATATAAAGTATATATTACGATGAAGGCTGAATTTTAGTGTTTTTTATTAGATATAAAGTATATACCACGATGAAGGCTGAATTTTAGTGTTTTTTATTAGATATAAAGTATATACCACGTTGAAGGCTGAATTTATGTGTTTTTATTAGATATAAAGTATATACCCAGATACAGGCTGAATTTATGTGTTTTTATTAGATATAAAGTATATACCACGATGAAGGCTGAAATTTAGTGGTTTTTATTAGATTTAAAGTATATACCACAATGAAGGCTGAATTTATGTGTTTTTAATAGATATAAAGTATATATTACGATGAAGGCTGAATTTTAGTGTTTTTTATTAGATATAAAGTATATACCACGATGAAGGCTGAATTTTAGTGTTTTTTATTAGATATAAATTATATACCACGATGAAGGCTGAATTTATGTGTTTTTATTAGATATAAAGTATATACCACGATGAAGGCTGAATTTATGTGTTTTTATTAGATATAAAGTATATACCACGAAGAAGGCTGAATTTATGTGTTTTTATTAGATATAAAGTATATACCACGAAGAAGGCTGAATTTATGTGTTTTTATTAGATATAAAGTATATACCACGATGAAGGCCTATTTTATGTGTTTTTATTAGATATAAAGTATATACCACGATGAAGGCTGAATTTATTTGTTTTTATTAGATATAAAGTATATACCACGATGAAGGCTAAATTTATATGTTTTTATTAGATATAAAGTATATACCACGATGAAGGCTGAATTTATGTGTTTTTATTAGATATAAAGTATATCTAACGATGAAGGCTGAATTTATGTGTTTTTATTAGATATAAAGTATATACAAAAATGAAGGCTGAATTTATGTGTTTTTATTAGATATAAAGTATATACCACGATTAAGGTTGAATTTATGAGTTTTTATTAAATATAAAGTATATACCACGATGAAGGCTGAATTAATGTGTTTTTTTTTAGATATAAAGTATATACCACGATGAAGGCTGAATTTATGTGTTTTTATTAGATATAAAGTATATACCACGATGAAGGTTGAATTTATGTGATTTTATTACATATAAAGTATATACCACGATTAAGGTTTAATTTATGTGTTTTATTAGATATAAAGTATATACCAAGATTAAGGCTGAATTTATGTGTTTTTAATAGATATAAAGTATATACCACGATGAAGGCTGAATTTTAGTGTTTTTTTATTAGATATAAAGTATATACCACGATGAAGGCTGAATTTATGTGTTTTTATTAGATATAAAGTATATACCACGATGAAGGCTGAATTTATGTGTTTTTATTAGATATAAAGTATATACCACGATGAAGGCTGAATTTATGTGTTTTTATTAGATATAAAGTATATACCACGATGAAATCTAAATTTTAGTGTTTTTTATTAGATATAAAGTATATACCACGATGAAAGCTGAATTTATGTGTTTTTATAAGATATAAAGTATATACCACGATGAAGGCTGAATTTATGTGTTTTTATTAGATATAAAGTATATACCACGATGAAGGCTGAATTTTAGTGTTTTTTTATTAGATATAAAGTATATACCAAGATTAAAGCTGAATTTATGTGTTTTTATTAGATATAAAGTATATACCAAGATGAAAGCTGAATTTATGTGTTTTTATTAGATATAAAGTATATACCACGATGAAGGCTGAATTTATGTGTTTTTATTAGATATAAAGTATATACCACGATGAAGGTTGAATTTATGTGTTTTTATTAGATATAAAGTATATACCACGATGAAGGCTGAATGTATGTGTTTTTATTAGATATAAAGTATATACCAAGATACAGGCTGAATTTATGTGTTTTTATTAGATATAAAGTATATACCACGATGAAGGCTGCTTTTATGTGTTTTTATTAGATATAAAGTATATGCCACGATGAAGGCTGAATTTATTTGTTTTTATTAGATATAAAGTATATACCACGATGAAGGCTGAATTTATATGTTTTTATTAGATATAAAGTATATACCACGATGAAGGCTGAATTTATGTGTTTTTATTAGATATAAAGTATATACCACGATGAAGGCTGAATTTATGTGTTTTTATTAGATATAAAGTATATACAAAAATGAAGGCTAAATTTATGTGTTTTTATTAGATATAAAGTATATACCACGATTAAGGTTGAATTTATGTTTTTTTATTAGATATAAAGTATATACCACGATGAAGGCTGAATTTATGTGTTTTTTTTAGATATAAAGTATATACCACGATGAAAGCTGAATTTATGTGTTTTTATAAAATATAAAGTATATACCACGATGAAGGCTGAATTTATGTGTTTTTATTAGATATAAAGTATATACCACGATGAAGGCTGAATTTATGTGTTTTTATTAGATATAAAGTATATACCACGATTAAGGCTAAATTTATGTGTTTTTATTAGATATAAAGTATTTACCAATATGAAGGCTGAATTTTTGTGTTTTTATTAGATATAAAGTATATACCACGATGAAAACTGAATTTATGTGTTTTTATTAGATATAAAGTATATACCACGATGAAGGTTGAATTTATGTGATTTTATTACATATAAAGTATATACCACGATTAAGGTTTAATTTATGTGTTTTATTAGATATAAAGTATATACACAGATTAAGGCTGAATTTATGTGTTTTTATTAGATATAAAGTATATACCACGATGAAGGCTGATATTTAGTGTTTTTTTATTAGATATAAAGTATATACCACGATGAAGGCTGAATTTATGTATTTTTATTAGATATAAAGTATATACCACGATGAAGGCTGAATTTATGTGTTTTTATTATATACCACGATGAAGGCTGAATTTATGTGTTTTTATTAGATATAAAGTATATACCACGATGAAGGCTGAATTTATGTGTTTTTATTAGATATAAAGTATATACCACGATAAAGGCTGAATTTATGTGTTTTTATTAGATATAAAGTATATACCACGATGAAGGTTGAATTTATGTGTTTTTATTAGATAAAAAGTATATACCACGATGAAGGCTGAATTTATGTGTTTTTATTAGATATAAAGTATATACCAAGATACAGGCTGAATTTATGTGTTTTTATTAGATATAAAGCATATACCACGATGAAGGTTGAATTTATGTGCTTTTATTAGATGTAAAGTATATACCATGATGAAGGCTGAATTTATGTGTTTTCATTCGATATAAAGTATATACCACGATGAAGGCTGAATTTATGTGTTTTTATTAGATATAAAGTATATTCCACGATGAAGGCTGAAATTTAGTGTTTTTTATTAGATATAAAGTATATACCACGATGAAGGCTGAATTTATGTGTTGTTAATAGATATAAAGTATATACCACGATGAAGGCTGAATTTTAGTGTTTTTTTTAGATATAAAGTATATACCACGATGAAGGCTGAATTTTAGTGTTTTTTATTAGATATAAAGTATATACCACGTTGAAGGCTGAATTTATGTGTTTTTATTAGATATAAAGTATATACCACGATGAAGGCTGAATTTATGTGTTTTTATTAGATATAAAGTATATACCACGATGAAGGCTGAATTTTTGTGTTTTTATTAGATATAAAGTATATACCACGATGAAGGCTGCTTTTATGTGTTTTTATTAGATATAAAGTATATACCACGATGAAGGCTGAATTTATTTGTTTTTATTAGATATAAAGTATATACCACGATGAAGGCTGAATTTATATGTTTTTATTAGATATAAAGTATATACCACGATGAAGGCTGAATTTATGTGTTTTTATTAGATATAAAGTATATACCACGATGAAGGCTGAATTTATGGGTTTTTATTAGATATAAAGTATATACAAAAAAGAAGGCTGAATTTATGTGTTTTTATTAGATATAAAGTATATACCACGATTAAGGTTGAATTTATGTTTTTTTATTAGATATAAAGTATATACCACGATGAAGGCTGAATTTATGTGTTTTTATTAGATATAAAGTATATACCAAGATGAAAGCTAAATTTATGTGTTTTTATTAGATATAAAGTATATACCACGATGAAGGTTGAATTTATGTGATTTTATTACATATAAAGTATATACCACGATTAAGGTTTAATTTATGTGTTTTATTAGATATAAAGTATATACCAAGATTAAGGCTGAATTTATGTGTTTTTATTAGATATAAAGTAAATACCACGATGAAGGCTGAATTTTAGTGTTTTTTTATTAGATATAAAGTATATACCACGATGAAGGCTGAATTTATGTGTTTTTATTAGATATAAAGTATATACCACGATGAAGGCTGAATTTATGTGTTTTTATTAGATATAAATTATATACCACGATTAAGGCTGAATTTATGTGTTTTTTTTAGATATAAAGTATATACCACGATGAAGGCTGAATTTATGTGTTTTTATTAGATATAAAGTATATACCACGATGAAGGCTGAATTTATGTGTTTTTATTAGATATAAAGTATATACCACGATGAAGGTTGAATTTATGTGTTTTTATTAGATATAAAGTATATACCACGATGAAGGCTAAATTTATGTGTTTTTATTAGATATAAAGTATATACCAAGATACAGGCTGAATTTATGTGTTTTTATTAGATATAAAGCATATACCACGATGAAGGTTGAATTTATGTGCTTTTATTAGATGTAAAGCATATACCATGATGAAGGCTGAATTTATGTGTTTTTATTAGATATAAAGTATATACCACGATGAAGGCTAAATTTATGTGTTTTTATTAGATATAAAGTATATACCACGATGAAGGCTGAAATTTAGTGTTTTTTATTAGATATAAAGTATATACCACGATGAAGGCTGAATTTATGTGTTTTTAATAGATATAAAGTATATACCACGATGAAGGCTGAATTTTAGTGTTTTTTATTAGATATAAAGTATATACCACGATGAAGGCTGAATTTTAGTGTTTTTTATTAGATATAAAGTATATACCACGACGAAGGCTGAATTTATTAGTTTTTAATAGATATAAAGTATATACCACGATGAAGGCTGAATTTATGTGTTTTTATTAGATATAAAGTATATACCACGATGAAAGCTAAATTTATGTGTTTTTATTAGATATAAAGTATATACCACGATGAAGGCTGAATTTATGTGTTTTTTTATTAGATATAAAGTATATACCACGATGAAGGCTGAATTTATGTGTTTTTATTAGATATAAAGTATATACCACGATGAAGGCTGAATTTATGTGTTTTTATTAGATATAAAGTATATACCACGATGAAGGTTGAATTTATGTGATTTTATTACATATAAAGTATATACCACGATTAAGGTTTAATTTATGTGTTTTATTAGATATAAAGTATATACCAAGATTAAGGCTGAATTTATGTGTTTTTATTAGATAAAAAGTATATACCACGATGAAGGCTGAATTTTAGTGTTTTTTTATTAGATATAAAGTATATACTACGATGAAGGCTGAATTTATGTGTTTTTATTAGATATAAAGTATATACCACGATGAAGGCTGAATTTATGTGTTTTTATTAGATATAAAGTATATACCACGATGAAGGCTGAATTTATGTGTTTTTATTAGATATAAAGTATATACCACGATGAAAGCTGAATTTTAGTGTTTTTTATTAGATATAAAGTATATACCACGATGAAAGCTGAATTTATGTGTTTTTATAAGATATAAAGTATATACCACGATGAAGGCTGAATTTATGTGTTTTTATTAGATATAAAGTTTATACCACGATGAAGGCTAAATGTATGTGTTTTTATTAGATATAAAGTATATACCACGATGAAGGCTGAATTTATGTGTTTTATTAGATATAAAGTATATACCACGATGAAGGCTGAATTTATGTGTTTTTATTAGATATAAAGTATATACCACGATGAAGGCTGAATTTATGTGTTTTTATTAGATATAAAGTATATACCACGATGAAGGTTGAATTTATGTGTTTTTATTAGATATAAAGTATATATCACGATGAAGGCTGAATTTATGTGTTTTTATTAGATATAAAGTATATACCAAGATGAAAGCTAAATTTATGTGTTTTTATTAGATATAAAGTATATACCACGATGAAGGCTGAATTTATGTGTTTTTATTAGATATAAAGTATATACCACGATGAAGGTTGAATTTATGTGTTTTTATTAGATATAAAGTATATACCACGATGAAGGCTGAATTTATGTGTTTTTATTAGATATAAAGTATATACCCAGATACAGGCTGAATTTATGTGTTTTTATTAGATATAAAGTATATACCACGATGAAGGCTGAAATTTAGTGTTTTTTATTAGATTTAAAGTATATACCACAATGAAGGCTGAATTTATGTGTTTTTAATAGATATAAAGTATATACCACGATGAAGGCTGAATTTTAGTGTTTTTTATTAGATATAAAGTATATACCACGATGAAGGCTGAATTTTAGTGTTTTTTATTAGATATAAATTATATACCACGATGAAGGCTGAATTTATGTGTTTTTATTAGATATAAAGTATATACCACGATGAAGGCTGAATTTATGTGTTTTTATTAGATATAAAGTATATACCACGAAGAAGGCTGAATTTATGTGTTTTTATTAGATATAAAGTATATACCACGATGAAGGCTGATTTTATGTGTTTTTATTAGATATAAAGTATATACCACGATGAAGGCTGAATTTATTTGTTTTTATTAGATATAAAGTATATACCACGATGAAGGCTAAATTTATATGTTTTTATTAGATATAAAGTATATACCACGATGAAGGCTGAATTTATGTGTTTTTATTAGATATAAAGTATATCTAACGATGAAGGCTGAATTTATGTGTTTTTATTAGATATAAAGTATATTCAAAAATGAAGGCTGAATTTATGTGTTTTTATTAGATATAAAGTATATACCACGATTAAGGTTGAATTTATGAGTTTTTATTAGATATAAAGTATATACCACGATGAAGGCTGAATTTATGTGGTTTTTTTTAGATATAAAGTATATACCACGATGAAGGCTGAATTTATGTGTTTTTATTAGATATAAAGTATATACCACGATGAAGGTTGAATTTATGTGATTTTATTACATATAAAGTATATACCACGATTAAGGTTTAATTTATGTGTTTTATTAGATATAAAGTATATACCAAGATTAAGGCTGAATTTATGTTTTTTTTTATTAGATATAAAGTATATACCACGATGAAGGCTGAATTTTAGTGTTTTTTTATTAGATATAAAGTATATACCACGATGAAGGCTGAATTTATGTGTTTTTATTAGATATAAAGTATATACCACGATGAAGGCTGAATTTATGTGTTTTTATTAGATATAAAGTATATACCACGATGAAGGCTGAATTTATGTGTTTTTATTAGATATAAAGTATATACCACGATGAAATCTAAATTTTAATGTTTTTTATTAGATATAAAGTATATACCACGATGAAAGCTGAATTTATGTGTTTTTATAAGATATAAAGTATATACCACGATGAAGGCTGAATTTATGTGTTTTTATTAGATATAAAGTATATACCACGATGAAGGCTAATTTTATGTGTTTTTATTAGATATAAAGTATATACCACGATGAAGGCTGAATTTATGTGTTTTTATTAGATATAAAGTATATACCACGATGAAGGCTGAATTTATGTGTTTTTATTAGATAAATAGTATATACCACGATGAAGGCTGAATTTATGTGTTTTTATTAGATATAAAGTATATACCACGATGAAGGCTGAATTTATGTGTTTTCATTAGTTATAAAGTATATACCACGATAAAGGGTGAATTTATGTGTTTTTATTAGATATAAAGTATATACCACGATGAAGGCTGAATTTATGTGTTTTTATTAGATATAAAGTATATACCACGATGAAGGCTGAATTTATGTGTTTTTATTAGTTATAAAGTATATACCACGATGAAGGCTGAATTTATGTGTTTTTATTAGATATAAAGTATATACCACGATGAAGGCTGAATTTATGTGTTTTTATTAGATATAAAGTATATACCACGATGAAGGCTGAATTTATGTGTTTTTATAAGATATAAAGTATATACCACGATGAAGGCTGAATTTATGTGTTTTTATTAGATATAAAGTATATACCACGATGAAGGCTGAATTTTAGTGTTTT
>CASBPS010000209.1:7500-27500 GCA_949126835.1 Anisus vortex
CTCTTTTCGCCGTAATACAGCAGATTTGTGGTTTTGGCTTCTCTACTGGCCGTACAAAAGCAGATTTGTGGTTTTGGCTTCTCCAGAAACCGTACAACGACTTGAAAAGCAGATTTCTGGTTTTGGCTCCTTTTCTGGCCGTACAAAAGCAGATTTTTGGTTTTAGCTTTTCCACAATCCGTACAACGACTTGAATAGCAGATTTCTTGTTTTGGCATCTTTTCTGGCCGTAAAACAGCAGATTTATGGTTTTGGCTCTCTCCACAAACCGTACAACGACTTGAATAGCAGATTTTAGTTTTGGCTTCTTTTCTGGCCGTACAAGGACTTAAAAAGCAGATTTGTTGTTTTGGCTTCTCCACAAACCGTACAACGACTTGACTAGCAGATTTGTGGTAATGGTGCTTCTGTTCTGGCCGTACAACGACTTGAATAGCAGATTTGTGGTTTTGGATCCTTTTCTGGCCGTACAAAAGCTGTTTTGTGGTTTTAGATTTTCCACAATCCGTACAACGACTTGAATAGCAGATTTCTTGTTTTGGCTTCTTTTCTGGCCGTAAAACAGCAGATTTGTGGTTTTGGCTTCTCCAGAAACCGTACAACGACTTGAAAAGCAGATTTCTGGTTTTGGCTCCTTTTCTGGCCGTACAAAAGCAGATTTGTGGTTTTGGCTTTTCCACAGTCCGTACAACGACTTGAATAGCAGATTTCTTGTTTTGGCTCCTTTTCTGGCCATACAACGACTTGAAAAAAAGATTTGTTTTTTTAGCTTCTCTTTTGGCCGTAACACAGCAGATTTATGGTTTTGGCTTCTCTTTTGGCCGTAAAACAGCAGATTTATGGTTTAGGCTCTCTCCACAAACCGTACAACGACTTAAATAGCAGATTTCTAGTTTTGGCTTCTTTACTGGCCGTACAAGGACTTAAAAAGCAGATTTGCTGTTTTGGCTTCTCCACGAACCGTACAACGACTTGACTAGCAGATTTGTGGTAATGCTGCTTCTGTTCTGGCCGTACAACGACTTGAATAGCAGATTTGTGGTTTTGGCTTCTCTTTTCGCCGTAATACAGCAGATTTGTGGTTTTGGCTTCTCTACTGGCCGTACAAAAGCAGATTTGTGGTTTTGGCTTCTCCAGAAACCGTACAACGACTTGAAAAGCAGATTTCTTGTTTTGGCTTCTTTTCTGGCCGTACAAAAGCAGATTTGTGGTATTGGCGTTTCCACAATCCGTACAATGACTTGAATAGCAGATTTCTAGTTTTGGCTCCTTTTCTGGCCGTACAAAAGCAGATTTGTGGTTTTGGCTTTTCTACAATCCGTACAACGTCTTGAATAGCAGATTTCTTGTTTTGGCTTCTTTTCTGGCCGTAAAACAGCAGATTTGTGGTTTTGGTTTTTCCACAATCCGTACAACGACTTCAATAGCAGATTTCTAGTTTTGGCTTCTTTTCTGGCCGTACAAGGACTTAAAACGCAGATTTGTAGTTTTGGCTTCTCCACAAACCGTACAACGACTTGACTAGCAGATTTGTGGTAATGGTGCTTCTATTCTGGCCGTACAACGACTTGAATAGCAGATTTGTGGTTTTGGCTTCTCTTTTCTCCGTAATACAGCAGATTGGTGGTTTTGGCTTCTCTACTGGCCGTACAAAAGCAGATTTGTGGTTTTAGCTTTTCCACAATCCGTACAACGACTTGAATAGCAGATTTCTGGTTTTGGCTCCTTTTCTGGCCGTACAAAAGCAGATTTGTGGTTTTGGCTTTTCCACAATCCGTACAACGACTTGAATAGCAGATTTCTAGTTTTGGCTTCTTTTCTGGCCGTACAAGGACTTAAAACGCAGATTTGTTGTTTTGGCTTCTCCACAAATTGTACAACGACTTGACTAGCCGATTTGTGGTAATGGTGCTTCTGTTCTGGCCGTAAAACGACTTGAATAGCAGATTTGTGGTTTTGGCTTCTCTTTTCTCCGTAATACAGCAGATTTGTGGTTTTGGCTTCTCTACTGGACGTACAAAAGCAGATTTGTGGTTTTGGCTTCTGCAGAAACCGTACAACGACTTGAAAAGCAGATTTCTGGTTTTGGCTCCTTTTCTGGCCGTACAAAAGCAGATTTGTGGTTTTAGCTTTTCCACAATCCGTACAACGACTTGAATAGCAGATTTCTTTTTTTGGCTTCTTTTCTGGCCGTAAAGCAGCAGATTTATGGTTTTGGCTCTCTCCACAAACCGTACAACGACTTGAATAGCAGATTTCTAGTTTTGGCTTCTTTTCTGGCCGTACAAGGACTTAAAAAGCAGATTTGTTGTTTTGGCTTCTCCACAAACCGTACAACGACTTGACTAGCAGATTTGTGGTAATGGTGCTTCTGTTCTGGCCGTACAACGACTTGAATAGCAGATTTGTGGTTTTGGCTTCTCTTTTCGCCGTAATACAGCAGATTTGTGGTTTTGGCTTCTCTACTGGCCGTACAAAGCAGATTTGTGGTTTTGGCTTCTCCAGAAACCGTACAACGACTTGAAAAGCAGATTTCTGGTTTTGGCTCCTTTTTTGGCCGTACAAAAGCAGATTTTTGGTTTTAGCTTTTCCACAATCCGTACAACGACTTGAATAGCAGATTTCTTGTTTTGGCTTCTTTTCTGGCCGTAAAACAGCAGATTTATGGTTTTGGCTCTCTCCACAAACCGTACAACGACTTGAATAGCAGATTTTAGTTTTGGCTTCTTTTCTGGCCGTACAAGGACTTAAAAAGCAGATTTGTTGTTTTGGCTTCTCCACAAACCGTACAACGACTTGACTAGCAGATTTGTGGTAATGGTGCTTCTGTTCTGGCCGTACAACGACTTGAATAGCAGATTTGTGGTTTTGGCTCCTTTTCTGGCCGTACAAAAGCAGATTTGTGGTTTTAGATTTTCCACAATCCGTACAACGACTTGAATAGCAGATTTCTTGTTTTGGCTTCTTTTCTGGCCGTAAAACAGCAGATTTGTGGTTTTGGCTTCTCCAGAAACCGTACAACGACTTGAAAAGCAGATTTCTGGTTTTGGCTCCTTTTCTGGCCGTACAAAAGCAGATTTGTGGTTTTGGCTTTTCCACAATCCGTACAACGTCTTGAATAGCAGATTTCTTGTTTTGGCTTCTTTTCTGGCCGTAAAACAGCAGATTTGTGGTTTTGGTTTTTCCACAATCCGTACAACGACTTCAATAGCAGATTTCTAGTTTTGGCTTCTTTTCTGGCCGTACAAGGACTTAAAACGCAGATTTGTAGTTTTGGCTTCTCCACAAACCGTACAACGACTTGACTAGCAGATTTGTGGTAATGGTGCTTCTATTCTGGCCGTACAACGACTTGAATAGCAGATTTGTGGTTTTGGCTTCTCTTTTCTCCGTAATACAGCAGATTTGTGGTTTTGGCTTCTCTACTGGCCGTACAAAAGCAGATTTGTGGTTTTAGCTTTTCCACAATCCGTACAACGACTTGAATAGCAGATTTCTGGTTTTGGCTCCTTTTCTGGCCGTACAAAAGCAGATTTGTGGTTTTGGCTTTTCCACAATCCGTACAACGACTTGAATAGCAGATTTCTAGTTTTGGCTTCTTTTCTGGCCGTACAAGGACTTAAAACGCAGATTTGTTGTTTTGGCTTCTCCACAAATTGTACAACGACTTGACTAGCCGATTTGTGGTAATGGTGCTTCTGTTCTGGCCGTAAAACGACTTGAATAGCAGATTTGTGGTTTTGGCTTCTCTTTTCTCCGTAATACAGCAGATTTGTGGTTTTGGCTTCTCTACTGGACGTACAAAAGCAGATTTGTGGTTTTGGCTTCTGCAGAAACCGTACAACGACTTGAAAAGCAGATTTCTGGTTTTGGCTTCTTTTCTGGCCGTACAAAAGCAGATTTGTGGTTTTAGCTTTTCCACAATCCGTACAACGACTTGAATAGCAGATTTCTTTTTTTGGCTTCTTTTCTGGCCGTAAAGCAGCAGATTTATGGTTTTGGCTCTCTCCACAAACCGTACAACGACTTGAATAGCAGATTTCTAGTTTTGGCTTCTTTTCTGGCCGTACAAGGACTTAAAAAGCAGATTTGTTGTTTTGGCTTCTCCACAAACCGTACAACGACTTGACTAGCAGATTTGTGGTAATGGTGCTTCTGTTCTGGCCGTACAACGACTTGAATAGCAGATTTGTGGTTTTGGCTTCTCCAGAAACCGTACAACGACTTGAAAAGCAGATTTCTGGTTTTGGCTCCTTTTTTGGCCGTACAAAAGCAGATTTTTGGTTTTAGCTTTTCCACAATCCGTACAACGACTTGAATAGCAGATTTCTTGTTTTGGCTTCTTTTCTGGCCGTAAAACAGCAGATTTATGGTTTTGGCTCTCTCCACAAACCGTACAACGACTTGAATAGCAGATTTTAGTTTTGGCTTCTTTTCTGGCCGTACAAGGACTTAAAAAGCAGATTTGTTGTTTTGGCTTCTCCACAAACCGTACAACGACTTGACTAGCAGATTTGTGGTAATGGTGCTTCTGTTCTGGCCGTACAACGACTTGAATAGCAGATTTGTGGTTTTGGCTCCTTTTCTGGCCGTACAAAAGCAGATTTGTGGTTTTAGATTTTCCACAATCCGTACAACGACTTGAATAGCAGATTTCTTGTTTTGGCTTCTTTTCTGGCCGTAAAACAGCAGATTTGTGGTTTTGGCTTCTCCAGAAACCGTACAACGACTTGAAAAGCAGATTTCTGGTTTTGGCTCCTTTTCTGGCCGTACAAAAGCAGATTTGTGGTTTTGGCTTTTCCACAGTCCGTACAACGACTTGAATAGCAGATTTCTTGTTTTGGCTCCTTTTCTGGCCATACAACGACTTGAAAAAAAGATTTGTTTTTTTAGCTTCTCTTTTGGCCGTAACACAGCAGATTTATGGTTTTGGCTTCTCTTTTGGCCGTAAAACAGCAGATTTATGGTTTAGGCTCTCTCCACAAACCGTACAACGACTTGAATAGCAGATTTCTAGTTTTGGCTTCTTTACTGGCCGTACAAGGACTTAAAAAGCAGATTTGCTGTTTTGGCTTCTCCACGAACCGTACAACGACTTGACTAGCAGATTTGTGGTAATGCTGCTTCTGTTCTGGCCGTACAACGACTTGAATAGCAGATTTGTGGTTTTGGCTTCTCTTTTCGCCGTAATACAGCAGATTTGTGGTTTTGGCTTCTCTACTGGCCGTACAAAAGCAGATTTGTGGTTTTGGCTTCTCCAGAAACCGTACAACGACTTGAAAAGCAGATTTCTGGTTTTGGCTCCTTTTCTGGCCGTACAAAAGCAGATTTGTGGTTTTGGCTTTTCCACAATCCGTACAACGACTTGAATAGCAGATTTCTAGTTTTGGCTTCTTTTCTGGCCGTACAAGGACTTAAAAGGCAGATTTGTTGTTTTGGCTTCTCCACAAATTGTACAACGACTTGACTAGCCGATTTGTGGTAATGGTGCTTCTGTTCTGGCCGTAAAACGACTTGAATAGCAGATTTGTGGTTTTGGCTTCTCTTTTCTCCGTAATACAGCAGATTTGTGGTTTTGGCTTCTCTACTGGACGTACAAAAGCAGATTTGTGGTTTTGGCTTCTGCAGAAACCGTACAACGACTTGAAAAGCAGATTTCTGGTTTTGGCTCCTTTTCTGGCCGTACAAAAGCAGATTTGTGGTTTTAGCTTTTCCACAATCCGTACAACGACTTGAATAGCAGATTTCTTTTTTTGGCTTCTTTTCTGGCCGTAAAGCAGCAGATTTATGGTTTTGGCTCTCTCCACAAACCGTACAACGACTTGAATAGCAGATTTCTAGTTTTGGCTTCTTTTCTGGCCGTACAAGGACTTAAAAAGCAGATTTGTTGTTTTGGCTTCTCCACAAACCGTACAACGACTTGACTAGCAGATTTGTGGTAATGGTGCTTCTGTTCTGGCCGTACAACGACTTGAATAGCAGATTTGTGGTTTTGGCTTCTCTTTTCGCCGTAATACAGCAGATTTGTGGTTTTGGCTTCTCTACTGGCCGTACAAAGCAGATTTGTGGTTTTGGCTTCTCCAGAAACCGTACAACGACTTGAAAAGCAGATTTCTGGTTTTGGCTCCTTTTTTGGCCGTACAAAAGCAGATTTTTGGTTTTAGCTTTTCCACAATCCGTACAACGACTTGAATAGCAGATTTCTTGTTTTGGCTTCTTTTCTGGCCGTAAAACAGCAGATTTATGGTTTTGGCTCTCTCCACAAACCGTACAACGACTTGAATAGCAGATTTTAGTTTTGGCTTCTTTTCTGGCCGTACAAGGACTTAAAAAGCAGATTTGTTGTTTTGGCTTCTCCACAAACCGTACAACGACTTGACTAGCAGATTTGTGGTAATGGTGCTTCTGTTCTGGCCGTACAACGACTTGAATAGCAGATTTGTGGTTTTGGCTCCTTTTCTGGCCGTACAAAAGCAGATTTGTGGTTTTAGATTTTCCACAATCCGTACAACGACTTGAATAGCAGATTTCTTGTTTTGGCTTCTTTTCTGGCCGTAAAACAGCAGATTTGTGGTTTTGGCTTCTCCAGAAACCGTACAACGACTTGAAAAGCAGATTTCTGGTTTTGGCTCCTTTTCTGGCCGTACAAAAGCAGATTTGTGGTTTTGGCTTTTCCACAGTCCGTACAACGACTTGAATAGCAGATTTCTTGTTTTGGCTCCTTTTCTGGCCATACAACGACTTGAAAAAAAGATTTGTTTTTTTAGCTTCTCTTTTGGCCGTAACACAGCAGATTTATGGTTTTGGCTTCTCTTTTGGCCGTAAAACAGCAGATTTATGGTTTAGGCTCTCTCCACAAACCGTACAACGACTTGAATAGCAGATTTCTAGTTTTGGCTTCTTTACTGGCCGTACAAGGACTTAAAAAGCAGATTTGCTGTTTTGGCTTCTCCACGAACCGTACAACGACTTGACTAGCAGATTTGTGGTAATGCTGCTTCTGTTCTGGCCGTACAACGACTTGAATAGCAGATTTGTGATTTTGGCTTCTCTTTTCGCCGTAATACAGCAGATTTGTGGTATTGGCTTCTCTACTGGCCGTACAAAAGCAGATTTGTGGTTTTGGCTTCTCCAGAAACCGTACAACGACTTGAAAAGCAGATTTCTTGTTTTGGCTTCTTTTCTGGCCGTAAAACAGCAGATTTGTGGTTTTGGCTTCTCTACTGGCCGTACAAAAGCAGATTTGTGGTATTGGCGTTTCCACAATCCGTACAACGACTTGAATAGCAGATTTCTAGTTTTGGCTCCTTTTCTGGCCGTACAAAAGCAGATTTGTGGTTTTGGCTTTTCCACAATCCGTACAACGTCTTGAATAGCAGATTTCTTGTTTTGGCTTCTTTTCTGGCCGTAAAACAGCAGATTTGTGGTTTTGGTTTTTCCACAATCCGTACAACGACTTCAATAGCAGATTTCTAGTTTTGGCTTCTTTTCTGGCCGTACAAGGACTTAAAACGCAGATTTGTAGTTTTGGCTTCTCCACAAACCGTACAACGACTTGACTAGCAGATTTGTGGTAATGGTGCTTCTATTCTGGCCGTACAACGACTTGAATAGCAGATTTGTGGTTTTGGCTTCTCTTTTCTCCGTAATACAGCAGATTTGTGGTTTTGGCTTCTCTACTGGCCGTACAAAAGCAGATTTGTGGTTTTAGCTTTTCCACAATCCGCACAACGACTTGAATAGCAGATTTGTGGTAATGCTGCTTCTGTTCTGGCCGTACAACGACTTGAATAGCAGATTTGTGGTTTTGGCTTCTCTAATGGCCGTACAAAAGCAGATTTGTGGTTTTGGCTTCTCCAGAAACCGTACAACGACTTGAAAAGCAGATTTCTGGTTTTGGCTCCTTTTCTGGCCGTACAAAAGCAGATTTGTGGTTTTGGCTTTTCCACAATCCGTACAACGTCTTGAATAGCAGATTTCTGGTTTTGGCTCCTTTTCTGGCCGTACAAAAGCAGATTTGTGGTTTTGGCTTTTCCACAATCTGTACAACGACTTGAATAGCAGATTTCTAGTTTTGGCTTCTTTTCTGGCCGTACAAGGACTTAAAACGCAGATTTGTTGTTTTGGCTTCTCCACAAATTGTACAACGACTTGACTAGCAGATTTGTGGTAATGGTGCTTCTGTTCTGGCCTTACAACGACTTGAATAGCAGATTTGTGGTTTTGGCTTCTCTTTTCACCTTAATACAGCAGATTTGTGGTTTTGGCTTCTCCAGAAACCGTACAACGACTTGAAAAGCAGATTTCTGGTTTTGGCTTCTTTTCTGGCCGTACAAGGACTTAAAACGCAGATTTGTTGTTTTGGCTTCTCCACAAATTGTACAACGACTTGACTAGCCGATTTGTGGTAATGGTGCTTCTGTTCTGGCCGTAAAACGACTTGAATAGCAGATTTGTGGTTTTGGCTTCTCTTTTCTCCGTAATACAGCAGATTTGTGGTTTTGGCTTCTCTACTGGACGTACAAAAGCAGATTTGTGGTTTTGGCTTCTGCAGAAACCGTACAACGACTTGAAAAGCAGATTTCTGGTTTTGGCTCCTTTTCTGGCCGTACAAAAGCAGATTTGTGGTTTTAGCTTTTCCACAATCCGTACAACGACTTGAATAGCAGATTTCTTTTTTTGGCTTCTTTTCTGGCCGTAAAGCAGCAGATTTATGGTTTTGGCTCTCTCCACAAACCGTACAACGACTTGAATAGCAGATTTCTAGTTTTGGCTTCTTTTCTGGCCGTACAAGGACTTAAAAAGCAGATTTGTTGTTTTGGCTTCTCCACAAACCGTACAACGACTTGACTAGCAGATTTGTGGTAATGGTGCTTCTGTTCTGGCCGTACAACGACTTGAATAGCAGATTTGTGGTTTTGGCTTCTCTTTTCGCCGTAATACAGCAGATTTGTGGTTTTGGCTTCTCTACTGGCCGTACAAAGCAGATTTGTGGTTTTGGCTTCTCCAGAAACCGTACAACGACTTGAAAAGCAGATTTCTGGTTTTGGCTCCTTTTTTGGCCGTACAAAAGCAGATTTTTGGTTTTAGCTTTTCCACAATCCGTACAACGACTTGAATAGCAGATTTCTTGTTTTGGCTTCTTTTCTGGCCGTAAAACAGCAGATTTATGGTTTTGGCTCTCTCCACAAACCGTACAACGACTTGAATAGCAGATTTTAGTTTTGGCTTCTTTTCTGGCCGTACAAGGACTTAAAAAGCAGATTTGTTGTTTTGGCTTCTCCACAAACCGTACAACGACTTGACTAGCAGATTTGTGGTAATGGTGCTTCTGTTCTGGCCGTACAACGACTTGAATAGCAGATTTGTGGTTTTGGCTCCTTTTCTGGCCGTACAAAAGCAGATTTGTGGTTTTAGATTTTCCACAATCCGTACAACGACTTGAATAGCAGATTTCTTGTTTTGGCTTCTTTTCTGGCCGTAAAACAGCAGATTTGTGGTTTTGGCTTCTCCAGAAACCGTACAACGACTTGAAAAGCAGATTTCTGGTTTTGGCTCCTTTTCTGGCCGTACAAAAGCAGATTTGTGGTTTTGGCTTTTCCACAGTCCGTACAACGACTTGAATAGCAGATTTCTTGTTTTGGCTCCTTTTCTGGCCATACAACGACTTGAAAAAAAGATTTGTTTTTTTAGCTTCTCTTTTGGCCGTAACACAGCAGATTTATGGTTTTGGCTTCTCTTTTGGCCGTAAAACAGCAGATTTATGGTTTAGGCTCTCTCCACAAACCGTACAACGACTTGAATAGCAGATTTCTAGTTTTGGCTTCTTTACTGGCCGTACAAGGACTTAAAAAGCAGATTTGCTGTTTTGGCTTCTCCACGAACCGTACAACGACTTGACTAGCAGATTTGTGGTAATGCTGCTTCTGTTCTGGCCGTACAACGACTTGAATAGCAGATTTGTGGTTTTGGCTTCTCTTTTCGCCGTAATACAGCAGATTTGTGGTATTGGCTTCTCTACTGGCCGTACAAAAGCAGATTTGTGGTTTTGGCTTCTCCAGAAACCGTACAACGACTTGAAAAGCAGATTTCTTGTTTTGGCTTCTTTTCTGGCCGTAAAACAGCAGATTTGTGGTTTTGGCTTCTCTACTGGCCGTACAAAAGCAGATTTGTGGTATTGGCGTTTCCACAATCCGTACAACGACTTGAATAGCAGATTTCTAGTTTTGGCTCCTTTTCTGGCCGTACAAAAGCAGATTTGTGGTTTTGGCTTTTCCACAATCCGTACAACGTCTTGAATAGCAGATTTCTTGTTTTGGCTTCTTTTCTGGCCGTAAAACAGCAGATTTGTGGTTTTGGTTTTTCCACAATCCGTACAACGACTTCAATAGCAGATTTCTAGTTTTGGCTTCTTTTCTGGCCGTACAAGGACTTAAAACGCAGATTTGTAGTTTTGGCTTCTCCACAAACCGTACAACGACTTGACTAGCAGATTTGTGGTAATGGTGCTTCTATTCTGGCCGTACAACGACTTGAATAGCAGATTTGTGGTTTTGGCTTCTCTTTTCTCCGTAATACAGCAGATTTGTGGTTTTGGCTTCTCTACTGGCCGTACAAAAGCAGATTTGTGGTTTTAGCTTTTCCACAATCCGTACAACGACTTGAATAGCAGATTTGTGGTAATGCTGCTTCTGTTCTGGCCGTACAACGACTTGAATAGCAGATTTGTGGTTTTGGCTTCTCTAATGGCCGTACAAAAGCAGATTTGTGGTTTTGGCTTCTCCAGAAACCGTACAACGACTTGAAAAGCAGATTTCTGGTTTTGGCTCCTTTTCTGGCCGTACAAAAGCAGATTTGTGGTTTTGGCTTTTCCACAATCCGTACAACGTCTTGAATAGCAGATTTCTGGTTTTGGCTCCTTTTCTGGCCGTACAAAAGCAGATTTGTGGTTTTGGCTTTTCCACAATCTGTACAACGACTTGAATAGCAGATTTCTAGTTTTGGCTTCTTTTCTGGCCGTACAAGGACTTAAAACGCAGATTTGTTGTTTTGGCTTCTCCACAAATTGTACAACGACTTGACTAGCAGATTTGTGGTAATGGTGCTTCTGTTCTGGCCTTACAACGACTTGAATAGCAGATTTGTGGTTTTGGCTTCTCTTTTCACCTTAATACAGCAGATTTGTGGTTTTGGCTTCTCCAGAAACCGTACAACGACTTGAAAAGCAGATTTCTGGTTTTGGCTCCGTTTCTGGCCGTACAAGGACTTAAAAAGCAGATTTGCTGTTTTGGCTTCTCCACGAACCGTACAACGACTTGACTAGCAGATTTGTGGTAATGCTGCTTCTGTTCTGGCCGTACAACGACTTGAATAGCAGATTTGTGGTTTTGGCTTCTCTTTTCGCCGTAATACAGCAGATTTGTGGTTTTGGCTTCTCTACTGGCCGTACAAAAGCAGATTTGTGGTTTTGGCGTTTCCACAGTCCGTACAACGACTTGAATAGCAGATTTCTTGTTTTGGCTCCTTGTCTGGCCGTACAACGACTTGAAAAGAGGATTTGTGGTTTTAGCTTCTCTTTTGGCCGTAACACAGCAGATTTATGGTTTTGGCTCTCTCCACAAACCGTACAACGACATGAATAGCAGATTTCTAGTTTTGGCTTCTTTTCTGACCGTACAAGGACTTAAAAAGCAGATTTGTTGTTTTGGCTTCTCCACAAACCGTACAAGGACTTGACTAGCAGATTTGTGGTAATGGTGCTTCTGTTCTGGCAGTACAACGACTTGAATAGAAGATTTGTGGTTTTGGCTTCTCTTTTCGCCGTAATACAGCAGATTTGTGGTTTTGGCTTCTCTACTGGCCGTACAAAAGCAGATTTGTGGTTTTGGCTTCTCCAGAAACCGTACAACGACTTGAAAAGCAGATTTCTGGTTTTGGCTTCTTTTCTGGCCGTACAAAAGCAGATTTGTGGTTTTAGCTTTTCCACAATCCGTACAACGACTTGAATAGCAGATTTCTTGTTTTGGCTTTTTTTCTGGCCGTAAAACAGCAGATTTATGGTTTTGGCTCTCTCCACAAACCGTACAACGACTTGAATAGCAGATTTCTAGTTTTGGCTTCTTTACTGGCCGTACAAGGACTTAAAAAGCAGATTTGCTGTTTTGGCTTCTCCACAAACCGTACAACGACTTGACTAGCAGATTTGTGGTAATGCTGCTTCTGTTCTGGCCGTACAACGACTTGAATAGCAGATTTGTGGTTTTGGCTTCTCTTTTTGCCGTAATACATCAGATTTGTGGTTTTGGCTTCTCTACTGGCCGTACAAAAGCAGATTTGTGGTTTTGGCTTCTCCAGAAACCGTACAACGACTTAAAAAGCAGATTTCTAGTTTTGGCCACTTTTCTGGCCGTACAAAAGCAGATTTGTGGTTTTGGCTTTTCCACAATCCGTACAACGTCTTGAATAGCAGATTTCTTGTTTTGGCTTCTTTTCTGGCCGTAAAACAGCAGATTTGTGGTTTTGGTTTTTCCACAATCAGTACAACGACTTCAATAGCAGATTTCTAGTTTTGGCTTCTTTTCTGGCCGTACAAGGACTTAAAACGCAGATTTGTAGTTTTGGCTTCTCCACAAACCGTACAACGACTTGACTAGCAGATTTGTGGTAATGGTGCTTCTGTTCTGGCCGTACAACGACTTGAATAGCAGATTTGTGGTTTTGGCTTCTCTTTTCTCCGTAATACAGCAGATTTGTGGTTTTGGCTTCTCTACTGGCCGTACAAAAGCAGATTTGTGGTTTTAGCTTTTCCACAATCCGTACAACGACTTGAATAGCAGATTTGTGGTAATGCTGCTTCTGTTCTGGCCGTACAACGACTTGAATAGCAGATTTGTGGTTTTGGCTCCTCTTTTCGCCGTAATACAGCAGATTTGTGGTTTTGGCTTCTCTAATGGCCGTACAAAAGCAGATTTGTGGTTTTGGCTTCTCCAGAAACCGTACAACGACTTGAAAAGCAGATTTCAGGTTTTGGCTCCTTTTCTGGCCGTACAAAAGCAGATTTGTGGTTTTAGCTTTTCCACAATCCGTACAACGACTTGAATAGCAGATTTCTAGTTTTGGCTTCTTTTCTGGCCGTACATGGACTTAAAACGCAGATTTGTGGTTTTGGCTTCTCTTTTCGCCGTAATACAGCAGATTTGTGGTTTTGGCTTCTCTAATGGCCGTACAAAAGCAGATTTGTGGTTTTGGCTTTTCCACAAGCCGTACAACGTTCTGAATAGCAGATTTCTTGTTTTGGCTTCTTTTCTGACCGTAAAACAGCAGATTTGTGGTTTTGGCTTCTCCAGAAACCGTACAACGACTTGAAAAGCAGATTTCTGGTTTTGGCTCCTTTTCTGGCCGTACAAAAGCAGATTTGTGGTTTTGGCTTTTCCACAATCCGTACAACGACTTGAATAGCAGATTTCTAGTTTTGGCTTCTTTTCTGGCCGTACATGGACTTAAAACGCAGATTTGTTGTTTTGGCTTCTCCACAAACCGTACAACGACTTGACTAGCAGATTTGTGGTAATGGTGCTTCTGTTCTGGCCGTACAACGACTTGAATAGCAGATTTGTGGTTTTGGCTTCTCTTTTCGCCGTAATACAGCAGATTTGTGGTTTTGGCTTCTCTACTGGCCGTACAAAAGCAGATTTATGGTTTTGGCTTTTCCACAAGCCGTACAACGTTCTGAATAGCAGATTTCTTGTTTTGGCTTCTTTTCTGACCGTAAAACAGCAGATTTGTGGTTTTGGCTTCTCCAGAAACCGTACAACGACTTGAAAAGCAGAGTTCTGGTTTTGGCTCCTTTTCTGGCCGTACAAAAGCAGATTTGTGGTTTTGGCTTTTCCACAATCCGTACAACGACTTGAATAGCAGATTTCTAGTTTTGGCTTCTTTTCTGGCCGTACATGGACTTAAAACGCAGATTTGTTGTTTTGGCTTCTCCACAAACCGTACAACGACTTGACTAGCAGATTTGTGGTAATGGTGCTTCTGTTCTGGCCGTACAACGACTTGAATAGCAGATTTGTGGTTTTGGCTTCTCTTTTCGCCGTAATACAGCAGATTTGTGGTTTTGGCTTCTCTACTGGACGTACAAAAGCAGATTTGTGGTTTTGGCTTCTCCAGAAACTGTACAACGACTTGAAAAGCAGATTTCTGGTTTTGGCTCCTTTTCTGGCCGTACAAAAGCAGATTTGTGGTTTTGGCTTTTCAACAATCCGTACAACGTCTTGAATAGCAGATTTCTTGTATTGGCTTCTTTTCTGGCCGTGAAACAGCAGATTTGTGGTTTTGGCTTCTCCAGAAACTGTACAACGACTTGAAAAGCAGATTTCTGGTTTTGGCTCCTTTTCTGGCCGTACAAAAGCAGATTTGTGGTTTTGGTTTTTCCACAATCCGTACAACGACTTGAATAGCAGATTTCTAGTTTTGGCTTCTTTTCTGGCCGTACAAGGACTTAAAACGCAGATTTGTTGTTTTGGCTTCTCCACAAACCGTACAACGACTTGACTAGCAGATTTGTGGTAATGGTGCTTCTGTTCTGGCCGTACAACGACTTGAATAGCAGATTTGTGATTTTGGCTTCTCTTTTCTCCGTAATACAGCAGATTTGTGGTTTTGACTTCTCTACTGGACGTACAAAAGCAGATTTGTGGTTTTGGCTTCTCCAGAAACCGTACAACGACTTGAAAAGCAGATTTCTGGTTTTGGCTCCTTTTCTGGCCGTACAAAAGCAGATTTGTGGTTTTAGCTTTTCCACAATCCGTACAACGACTTGAATAGCAGATTTCTTGTTTTGGCTTCTTTTCTGGCCGTAAAGCAGCAGATTTATGGTTTTGGCTCTCTCCACAAACCGTACAACGACTTGAATAGCAGATTTCTAGTTTTGGCTTCTTTTCTGGCCGTACAAGGACTTAAAAAGCAGATTTGTTGTTTTGGCTTCTCCACAAACCGTACAACGACTTGACTAGCAGATTTGTGGTAATGGTGCTTCTGTTCTGGCCGTACAACGACTTGA
The DNA here is from genome assembly GCA_949126835.1 of Anisus vortex. Classification (NCBI taxonomy): domain Eukaryota; kingdom Metazoa; phylum Mollusca; class Gastropoda; family Planorbidae; genus Anisus; species Anisus vortex. The sequence goes on from CASBPS010000209.1 coordinate 22,562, forward strand.
ATAGCAGATTTGTGGTTTTGGCTTCTCTTTTCGCCGTAATACAGCAGATTTGTGGTTTTGGCTTCTCTACTGGCCGTACAAAAGCAGATTTGTGGTTTTGGCTTCTCCAGAAACCGTACAACGACTTGAAAAGCAGATTTCTGGTTTTGGCTCCTTTTCTGGCCGTACAAAAGCAGATTTTTGGTTTTAGCTTTTCCACAATCCGTACAACGACTTGAATAGCAGATTTCTTGTTTTGGCTTCTTTTCTGGCCGTAAAACAGCAGATTTATGGTTTTGGCTCTCTCCACAAACCGTACAACGACTTGAATAGCAGATTTTAGTTTTGGCTTCTTTTCTGGCCGTACAAGGACTTAAAAAGCAGATTTGTTGTTTTGGCTTCTCCACAAACCGTACAACGACTTGACTAGCAGATTTGTGGTAATGGTGCTTCTGTTCTGGCCGTACAACGACTTGAATAGCAGATTTGTGGTTTTGGCTCCTTTTCTGGCCGTACAAAAGCAGATTTGTGGTTTTAGATTTTCCACAATCCGTACAACGACTTGAATAGCAGATTTCTTGTTTTGGCTCCTTTTCTGGCCGTAAAACAGCACATTTGTGGTTTTGGCTTCTCCAGAAACCGTACAACGACTTGAAAAGCAGATTTCTGGTTTTGGCTCCTTTTCTGGCCGTACAAAAGCAGATTTGTGATTTTGGCTTTTCCACAGTCCGTACAACGACTTGAATAGCAGATTTCTTGTTTTGGCTCCTTTTCTGGCCATACAACGACTTGAAAAAAAGATTTGTTTTTTTTAGCTTCTCTTTTGGCCGTAACACAGCAGATTTATGGTTTTGGCTTCTCTTTTGGCCGTAAAACAGCAGATTTATGGTTTTGGCTCTCTCCACAAACCGTACAACGACTTGAATAGCAGATTTCTGGTTTTGGCTTCTTTACTGGCCGTACAAGGACTTAAAAAGCAGATTTGCTGTTTTGGCTTCTCCACGAACCGTACAACGACTTGACTAGCAGATTTGTGGTAATGCTGCTTCTGTTCTGGCCGTACAACGACTTGAATAGCAGATTTGTGGTTTTGGCTTCTCTTTTCGCCGTAATACAGCAGATTTGTGGTTTTGGCTTCTCTACTGGCCGTACAAAAGCAGATTTGTGGTTTTGGCTTCTCCAGAAACCGTACAACGACTTGAAAAGCAGATTTCTTGTTTTGGCTTCTTTTCTGGCCGTAAAACAGCAGATTTGTGGTTTTGGCTTCTCTACTGGCCGTACAAAAGCAGATTTATGGTATTGGCGTTTCCACAATCCGTACAACGACTTGAATAGCAGATTTCTAGTTTTGGCTCCTTTTCTGGCCGTACAAAAGCAGATTTGTGGTTTTGGCTTTTCCACAATCCGTACAACGTCTTGAATAGCAGATTTCTTGTTTTGGCTTCTTTTCTGGCCGTAAAACAGCAGATTTGTGGTTTTGGTTTTTCCACAATCCGTAAAACGACTTCAATAGCAGATTTCTAGTTTTGGCTTCTTTTCTAGCCGTACAAGGACTTAAAACGCAGATTTGTAGTTTTGGCTTCTCCACAAAGCGTACAACGACTTGACTAGCAGATTTGTGGTAATGGTGCTTCTATTCTGGCCGTACAACGACTTGAATAGCAGATTTGTGGTTTTGGCTTCTCTTTTCTCCGTAATACAGCAGATTTGTGGTTTTGGCTTCTCTACTGGCCGTACAAAAGCAGATTTGTGGTTTTAGCTTTTCCACAATCCGTACAACGACTTGAATAGCAGATTTGTGGTAATGCTGCTTCTGTTTTGGCCGTACAACGACTTGAATAGCAGATTTGTGGTTTTGGCTTCTCTTTTCGCCGTAATACAGCAGATTTGTGGTTTTGGCTTCTCTAATGGCCGTACAAAAGCAGATTTGTGGTTTTGGCTTCTCCAGAAACCGTACAACGACTTGAAAAGCAGATTTCTGGTTTTGGCTCCTTTTCTGGCCGTACAAAAGCAGATTTGTGGTTTTGGCTTTTCCACAATCCGTACAACGTTCTGAATAGCAGATTTCTTGTTTTGGCTTTTTTTCTAACCGTAAAACAGCAGATTTGTGGTTTTGGCTTCTCCAGAAACCGTACAACGACTTGAAAAGCAGATTTCTGGTTTTGGCTCCTTTTCTGGCCGTACAAAAGCAGATTTGTGGTTTTGGCTTTTCCACAATCCGTACAACGACTTGAATAGCAGATTTCTAGTTTTGGCTTCTTTTCTGGTCGTACATGGACTTAAAACGCAGATTTGTTGTTTTGGCTTCTCCACAAACCGTACAACGACTTGACTAGCAGATTTTGGTAATGGTGCTTCTGTTCTGGCCGTACAACGACTTGAATAGCAGATTTGTGGTTTTGGCTTCTCTTTTCGCCGTAATACAGCAGATTTGTGGTTTTGGCTTCTCTACTGGCCGTACAAAAGCAGATTTGTGGTTTTGGCTTTTCCAGAAACCGTACAACGACTTGAAAAGCAGATTTCTGGTTTTGGCTCCTTTTCTGGCCGTACAAAAGCAGATTTGTGGTTTTGGCTTTTCCACAATCCGTACAACGTCTTGAATAGCAGATTTCTTGTATTGGCTTCTTTTCTGGCCGTAAAACAGCAGATTTGTGGTTTTGGCTTCTCCAGAAACTGTACAACGACTTGAAAAGCAGATTTCTGGTTTAGGCTCCTTTTCTGGCCGTACAAAAGCAGATTTGTGGTTTTGGTTTTTCCACAATCCGTACAACGACTTGAATAGCAGATTTCTAGTTTTGGCTTCTTTTCTGGCCGTACAAGGACTTAAAACGCAGATTTGTTGTTTTGGCTTCTCCACAAACCGTACAACGACTTGACTAGCAGATTTGTGGTAATGGTGCTTCTGTTCTGGCCGTACAACGACTTGAATAGCAGATTTGTGGTTTTGGCTTCTCTTTTCTCCGTAATACAGCAGATTTGTGGTTTTGGCTTCTCTACTGGACGTACAAAAGCAGATTTGTGGTTTTGGCTTCTCCAGAAACCGTACAACGACTTGAAAAGCAGATTTCTGGTTTTGGCTCCTTTTCTGGCCGTACAAAAGCAGATTTGTGGTTTTAGCTTTTCCACAATCCGTACAACGACTTGAATAGCAGATTTCTTGTTTTGGCTTCTTTTCTGGCCGTAAAGCAGCAGATTTATGGTTTTGGCTCTCTCCACAAACCGTACAACGACTTGAATAGCAGATTTCTAGTTTTGGCTTCTTTTCTGGCCGTACAAGGACTTGAAAAGCAGATTTGTGGTTTTGGCTTCTCTTTTCGCCGTAATACAGCAGATTTGTGGTTTTGGCTTCTCTACTGGCCGTACAAAAGCAGATTTGTGGTTTTGGCTTCTCCAGAAACCGTACAACGACTTGAAAAGCAGATTTCTGGTTTTGGCTCCTTTTCTGGCCATACAAAAGCAGATTTGTGGTTTTGGCTTTTCCACAATCCGTACAACTTCTTGAATAGCAGATTTCTGGTTTTGGCTCCTTTTCTGGCCGTACAAAAGCAGATTTGTGGTTTTGGCTTTTCCACAATCCGTACAACGACTTGAATAGCAGATTTCTAGTTTTGGCTTCTTTTCTGGCCGTACAAGGACTTAAAACGCAGATTTGTTGTTTTGGCTTCTCCACAAATTGTACAACGACTTGACTAGCAGATTTGTGGTAATGGTGCTTCTGTTCTGGCCTTACAACGACTTGAATAGCAGATTTGTGGTTTTGGCTTCTCTTTTCGCCTTAATACAGCAGATTTGTGGTTTTGGCTTCTCTACTGGACGTACAAAGGCAGATTTGTGGTTTTGGCTTCTCCAGAAACCGTACAACGACTTGAAAAGCAGATTTCTGGTTTTGGCTCCTTTTCTGGCCGTACAAAAGCAGATTTGTGGTTTTAGCTTTTCCTCAATCCGTACAACGACTTGAATAGCAGATTTCTTGTTTTGGCTTTTTTTCTGGCCGTAAAACAGCAGATTTATGGTTTTGGCTCTCTCCACAAACCGTACAACGACTTGAATAGCAGATTTCTAATTTTGGCTTCTTTACTGGCCGTACAAGGACTTAAAAAGCAGATTTGCTGTTTTGGCTTCTCCACAAACCGTACAACGACTTGACTAGCAGATTTGTGGTAATGCTGCTTCTGTTCTGGCCGTACAACGACTTGAATAGCAGATTTGTGGTTTTGGCTTCTCTTTTCGCCGTAATACAGCAGATTTGTGGTTTTGGCTTCTCTACTGGCCGTAAAAAAGCAGATTTGTGGTTTTGGCTTCTCCAGAAACCGTACAACGACTTAAAAAGCAGATTTCTAGTTTTGGCTCCTTTTCTGGCCGTACAAAAGCAGATTTGTGGTTTTGGCTTTTCCACAATCCGTACAACGTCTTGAATAGCAGATTTCTTGTTTTGGCTTCTTTTCTGGCCGTAAAACAGCAGATTTGTGGTTTTGGTTTTTCCACAATCCGTACAACGAATTCAATAGCAGATTTCTAGTTTTGGCTTCTTTTCTGGCCGTACAAGGACTTAAAACGCAGATTTGTAGTTTTGGCTTCTCCACAAACCGTACAACGACTTGACTAGCAGATTTGTGGTAATGGTGCTTCTGTTCTGGCCGTACAACGACTTGAATAGCAGATTTGTGGTTTTGGCTTCTCTTTTCTCCGTAATACAGTAGATTTGTGGTTTGGGCTTCTCTACTGGCCGTACAAAAGCAGATTTGTGGTTTTAGCTTTTCCACAATCCGTACAACGACTTGAATAGCAGATTTGTGGTAATGCTGCTTCTGTTCTGGCCGTACAACGACTTGAATAGCAGATTTGTGGTTTTGGCTTCTCTTTTCGCCGTAATACAGCAGATTTGTGGTTTTGGCTTCTCCAGAAACCGTACAACGACTTGAAAAGCAGATTTCTGGTTTTGGCTCCTTTTCTGGCCGTA
>CASBPS010000210.1:2500-5000 GCA_949126835.1 Anisus vortex
CCATGAGAAATGATAAAACCCTGAGAGATAACAAAACCCTCTGCTGAGAAATAACAAAACCATGAGAAATGACAAAACCCTGAGAGATAACAAAACCCTCTGCTGAGAAATAACAAAACCATGAGAAATGACAAAACCCTGAGAGATAACAAAACCCTCTGCTGAGAAATAACAAAACCATGAGAAATGACAAAACCCTGAGAGATAACAAAACCCTCTGCTGAGAAATAACAAAACCATGAGAAATGACAAAACCCTGAGAGATAACAAAACCCTCTGCTGAGAAATAACAAAATTATGAGAAATGACAAAACCCTGAGAGATAACAAAACCCTCTGCTGAGAAATAACAAAACCATGAGAAATGACAAAACCCTGAGAGATAACAAAACCCTCTGCTGAGAAATAACAAAACCATGAGAAATGACAAAACCCTGAGAGATAACAAAACCCTCTGCTGAGAAATAACAAAACCATGAGAAATGACAAAACCCTGAGAGATAACAAAACCCTCTGCTGAGAAATAACAAAACCATGAGAAATGACAAAACCCTGAGAGATAACAAAACCCTCTGCTGAGAAATAACAAAACCATGAGAAATGACAAAACCCTGAGAGATAACAAAACCCTCTGCTGAGAAATAACAAAACCATGAGAAATGACAAAACCCTGAGAGATAACAAAACCCTCTGCTGAGAAATAACAAAACCATGAGAAATGACAAAACCCTGAGAGATAACAAAACCCTCTGCTGAGAAATAACAAAACCATGAGAAATGACAAAACCCTGAGAGATAACAAAACCCTCTGCTGAGAAATAACAAAACCATGAGAAATGACAAAACCCTGAGAGATAACAAAACCCTCTGCTGAGAAATAACAAAACCATGAGAAATGACAAAACCCTGAGAGATAACAAAACCCTCTGCTGAGAAATAACAAAACCATGAGAAATGACAAAACCCTGAGAGATAACAAAACCCTCTGCTGAGAAATAACAAAACCATGAGAAATGACAAAACCCTGAGAGATAACAAAACCCTCTGCTGAGAAATAACAAAACCATGAGAAATGACAAAACCCTGAGAGATAACAAAACCCTCTGCTGAGAAATAACAAAACCATGAGAAATGACAAAACCCTGAGAGATAACAAAACCCTCTGCTGAGAAATAACAAAACCATGAGAAATGACAAAACCCTGAGAGATAACAAAACCCTCTGCTGAGAAATAACAAAACCATGAGAAATGACAAAACCCTGAGAGATAACAAAACCCTCTGCTGAGAAATAACAAAACCATGAGAAATGACAAAACCCTGAGAGATAACAAAACCCTCTGCTGAGAAATAACAAAACCATGAGAAATGACAAAACCCTGAGAGATAACAAAACCCTCTGCTGAGAAATAACAAAACCATGAGAAATGACAAAACCCTGAGAGATAACAAAACCCTCTGCTGAGAAATAACAAAACCATGAGAAATGACAAAACCCTGAGAGATAACAAAACCCTCTGCTGAGAAATAACAAAACCATGAGAAATGACAAAACCCTGAGAGATAACAAAACCCTCTGCTGAGAAATAACAAAACCATGAGAAATGACAAAACCCTGAGAGATAACAAAACCCTCTGCTGAGAAATAACAAAACCATGAGAAATGACAAAACCCTGAGAGATAACAAAACCCTCTGCTGAGAAATAACAAAACCATGAGAAATGACAAAACCCTGAGAGATAACAAAACCCTCTGCTGAGAAATAACAAAACCATGAGAAATGACAAAACCCTGAGAGATAACAAAACCCTCTGCTGAGAAATAACAAAACCATGAGAAATGACAAAACCCTGAGAGATAACAAAACCCTCTGCTGAGAAATAACAAAACCATGAGAAATGACAAAACCCTGAGAGATAACAAAACCCTCTGCTGAGAAATAACAAAACCCTGAGAGATAACAAAACCCTCTGCTGAGAAATAACAAAACCATGAGAAATGACAAAACCCTGAGAGATAACAAAACCCTCTGCTGAGAAATAACAAAACCATGAGAAATGACAAAACCCTGAGAGATAACAAAACCCTCTGCTGAGAAATAACAAAACCATGAGAAATGACAAAACCCTGAGAGATAACAAAACCCTCTGCTGAGAAATAACAAAACCATGAGAAATGACAAAACCCTGAGAGATAACAAAACCCTCTGCTGAGAAATAACAAAACCATGAGAAATGACAAAACCCTGAGAGATAACAAAACCCTCTGCTGAGAAATAACAAAACCATGAGAAATGACAAAACCCTGAGAGATAACAAAACCCTCTGCTGAGAAATAACAAAACCATGAGAAATGACAAAACCCTGAGAGATAACAAAACCCTCTGCTGAGAAATAACAAAACCATGAGAAATGACAAAACCCTGAGAGATAACAAAACCCTCTGCTGAGAAATAACAAAACCATGAGAAATGACAAAACCCTGAGAGATAACAAAACCCT
>CASBPS010000210.1:10000-12500 GCA_949126835.1 Anisus vortex
TGTGTGATCGAGTATGTGTGTGTGTGAGCAAGTGTGTGTGTGTGTGAGCAAGTGTGTGTGTGTGTGAGCAAGTGTGTGTGTGTGAGCAAGTGTGTGTGTGTGTGTGAGCAAGTGTGTGTGTGTGTGAGCAAGTGTGTGTGTGTGTGAGCAAGTGTGTGTGTGTGAGCAAGTGTGTGTGTGTGTGAGCAAGTGTGTGTGTGTGTGTGAGCAAGTGTGTGTGTGTGTGTGAGCAAGTGTGTGTGTGTAAGTATGTGTGTGTGTGTAAGGGTAAGTGTGTGTGTGTGGGTAAGTGTGTGTGTGTGGGTGGGTGTGTGGGTGGGTGGGTGTGTGTGGGTGGGTGTGTGGGTGTGTGTGGGTGGGTGTGTGTGTAAGTGTGTGTGTGTAAGTGTGTGTGTGTGGGTAAGTGTGTGTGTGTGTGGGTAAGTGTGTGTGTGTGTGGGTAAGTGTGTGTGTGTGGGTAAGTGTGTGTGTGTGGGTAAGTGTGTGTGTGTGAGTGTGTGTGTGGGTGAGTGTGTGTGTGTGTGTAAGTGTGTGTGTGTGTGTGGGTGAGTGTGTGTGTGTGTGGGTGAATGTGTGTGTGTGTGGGTGAGTGTGTGTATGTGTGGGTGAGTGTGTGTGTGTGGGTGAGTGTGTGTGTGTGTGGGTGAGTGTGTGTGAGTGTGTGTGAGTGTGTGTGGGTGTGTGTGAGTGTGTGTGGGTGTGTGTGAGTAAGTGTGTGTGACTAAGTGTGTGTGACTAAGTGTGTGTGACTAAGTGTGTGTTACTAAGTGTGTGTGACTAAGTGTGTGTGACTAAGTGTGTGTGACTAAGTGTGTGTGAGTAAGTGTGTGTGAGTAAGAGTGAGTAAGAGTGTGTGTGTGTGAGTTAGTGTGTGTGAGTTAGTGTTTGTGAGTTAGTGTGTGCGAGTTAGTGTGTGTAAGTGTGTGTGTAAGTGTGTGTGAGTAAGTGTGTGTGAGTAAGTGTGTGTGAGTAAGTATGTGTGAGTAAGTGTGTGTAAGTAATTGTGTGTAAGTAATTGTGTGTGAGTAATTGTGTGTGAGTAATTGTGTGTGAGTAAGTGTAAGTAATTGTGTGTGAGTAAGTGTAAGTAATTGTGTGTGAGTAAGTGTAAGTAATTGTGAGTAAGTGTGTGTGAGTAAGTGTGAGTAAGTGTGTGTGACTAAGTGTGAGTAAGTGTGTGTGACTAAGTGTGTGTAAGTAAGTGTGAGTGTGAGTGAGTCAGTGTGAGTGAGTCAGTGTGAGTGAGTCAGTGTGAGTGAGTCAGTGTGAGTGAGTCAGTGTGAGTGAGTCAGTGTGAGTGAGTCAGTGTGAGTGAGTCAGTGTGAGTGAGTCAGTGTGAGTGAGTCAGTGTGAGTGAGTCAGTGTGAGTGAGTGAGTGTGAGTGAGTGAGTGTGAGTGAGTGAGTGTGAGTGAGTGAGTGTGTGTGTGTGAGTAAGTGTGTGTGAGTAAGTGTGTGTGAGTAAGTGTGTGTGAGTAAGTGTGTGTGAGTAAGTGTGTGTGAGTAAGTGTGTGTGAGTAAGTGTGTGTGAGTAAGTGTGTGTGAGTGTGTGTGTGTGAGTGTGTGTGTGTGAGAGTGTGTGTGTGAGTAAGTGTGTGAGAGTAAGTGTGTGAGAGTAAGTGTGTGAGAGTAAGTGTGTGAGAGTAAGTGTGTGTGAGTAAGTGTGTGTGAGTAAGTGTGTGTGAGTGTGTGTGAGTAAGTGTGTGTGAGTGTGTGTGAGTAAGTGTGTGTGAGTAAGTGTGTGTGAGTAAGTGTGTGTGAGTAAGTGTGTGTGAGTAAGTGTGTGTGAGTAAGTGTGTGTGAGTAAGTGTGTGTGAGTAAGTGTGTGTGAGTAAGTGTGTGTGAGTAAGTGTGTGTGAGTAAGTTTGTGTGAGTAAGTGTGTGTGAGTAAGTGTGTGTGAGTAAGTGTGTGTGAGTAAGTGTGTGTGAGTAAGTGTGTGTGAGTGCGTGTGTGAGTTAGTGTGAGTTAGTGTGAGTAAGTGTGAGTAAGTGTGAGTAAGTGTGAGTAAGTGTGAGTGAGTGTGTGTGAGTGTGTGTGAGTGTGTGTGTGTAAGTGTGTGTGAGTGTGTGTAAGTGTGTGTGAGTAAGTGTGTGTGAGTGCATGTGTGTGAGTGCGTGTGAGTTAGTGTGAGTAAGTGTGAGTAAGTGGTAAGTGTAAGTGTGAGTAAGTGTGTGTAAGTGTGTGTAAGTGTGTGTAAGTGTGTGTAAGTGTGTGTGAGTAAGTGTGTGTGAGTAAGTGTGTGTGAGTAAGTGTGTGTGAGTAAGTGTGTGTGAGTGTGTGTGAGTGTGTGTGAGTGAGTGTGTGAGTGAGTGTGTGTGAGTGTGTGTGAGTGTGTGTGAGTAAGTGTGTGTGAGTAAGTGTAAGTGAGTAAGTGTGTGTGAGTAAGTGTGTGTGAGTAAGTGTGTGTGAGTAAGTGTGTGTGAGTAAGTGTGTGTGAGTAAGTGTGTGTGAGTAAGTGTGTGTGAGTAAGTGTGAGTGTGTGTGTGAGTAAGTGTGTGTGA
>CASBPS010000210.1:30000-32000 GCA_949126835.1 Anisus vortex
GTGTGTGTGTGTCTCAGTGAATAAGTGTGTGTGTGTCTCAGTGAATAAGTGTGTGTGTGTGTGTCAGTGAATAAGTCTGTGTGTGTGTCAGTGAATCAGTGTGTGTGTGTGTCAGTGAATCAGTGTGTGTGTGTGTCAGTGAATAAGTGTGTGTGTGTCAGTGAATAAGTGTGTGTGTGTCAGTGAATAAGTGTGTGTGTGTGTCAGTGAATAAGTGTGTGTGTGTCAGTGAATAAGTGTGTGTGTGTTAATCAGTGAATAAGTGTGTGTGTGAGCGAGTGTGTGTGTGAGCGAGTGTGTGTGTGAGCGAGTGTGTGTGTGAGCGAGTGTGTGTGTGTGTGAGCAAGTGTGTGTATGTGTGAGAAAGTGTGTGTGTGTGTGAGCAAGTGTGTGTGTGTGTGAGCAAGTGTGTGTGTGTGAGCAAGTGTGTGTGTGTGTGAGCAAGTGTGTGTGTGTGTGAGCAAGTGTGTGTGTGTGAGCAAGTGTGTGTGTGTGAGCAAGTGTGTGTGTGTGTGAGCAAGTGTGTGTGTGTGTGAGCAAGTGTGTGTGTGTGTGTGAGCAAGTGTGTGTGTGTGAGCAAGTGTGTGTGTGTGTGTAAGTGTATGTGTGTGTGTATGTGTGTGTGTGTGTGGGTAAGTGTGTGTGTGTGTGGGTAAGTGTGTGTGTGTGTGGGTAAGTGTGTGTGTGGGTGTGTGTGGGTGTGTGTGGGTGGGTGTGTGTGTGTGTGTAAGTGTGTGTGTGTAAGTGTGTGTGTGGGTAAGTGTGTGTGGGTAAGTGTGTGTGTGTGGGTAAGTGTGTGTGTGGGTAAGTGTGTGTGTGTGTGGGTGAGTGTGTGTGTGGGTGAGTGTGTGTGTGTGTGGGTGAGTGTGTGTGTGTGGGTGAGTGTGTGTGTGTGTGTGTGGTGAGTGTGTGTGTGTGTGGGTGAGTGTGTGTGTGTGTGTGTGGGTGAGTGTGTGGGTGTGTGGGTGAGTGTGTGTGTGTGTGGGTGAGTGTGTGTGAGTGTGTGTGAGTGTGTGTGGGTGTGTGTGAGTGGGTGTGTGTGAGTGTGTGTGGGTTTGTGTGAGTAAGTGTGTGTGACTAAGTGTGTGTGACTAAGTGTGTGTGACTAAGTGTGTGTGACTAAGTGTGTGTGACTAAGTGTGTGTGACTAAGTGTGTGTGACTAAGTGTGTGCGAGTAAGTGTGTGAGCGAGTGTGTGTGTGGGTGTGTGTGGGTGGGTGTGAGTGTGTGTGAGTAAGTGTGAGTAAGTGTGTGTGAGTAAGTGTGTGTGACTAAGTGTGTGTGACTAAGTGTGCGTGAGTTAGTGTGTGTGAGTAAGTGTGAGTAAGAGTGTGTGTGTGTGAGTAAGTGTGAGTAAGAGTGTGTGTGTGTGAGTTAGTGTGTGTAAGTGTGTGTGAGTTAGTGTGTGTGAGTAAGTGTGTGTGAGTTAGTGTGTGTGAGTAAGTGTGTGTGAGTAAGTGTGTGTGAGTAAGTGTGTGTGAGTAAGTGTTGTGAGTAAGTGTGTGTGAGTAAGTGTGTGTGAGTAAGTGTAAGTAATTGTGTGTGAGTAAGTGTAAGTAATTGTGTGTGAGTAAGTGTAAGTAATTGTGTGTGAGTAAGTGTGTGTGAGTAAGTGTGAGTAAGTGTGTGTGACTAAGTGTGTGTAAGTGTGTGTAAGTGTGTGTAAGTGTGTGTAAGTGTGTGTAAGTGTGAGTGAGTCAGTGTGAGTGAGTCAGTGTGAGTGAGTCAGTGTGAGTGAGTCAGTGTGAGTGAGTCAGTGTGAGTGAGTCAGTGTGAGTGAGTCAGTGTGAGTGAGTCAGTGTGAGTGAGTCAGTGTGAGTGAGTCAGTGTGAGTGAGTCAGTGTGAGTGAGTCAGTGTGAGTGAGTCAGTGTGAGTGAGTCAGTGTGAGTGAGTCAGTGTGAGTGAGTCAGTGTGAGTGAGTCAGTGTGAGTGAGTCAGTGTGAGTGAGTCAGTGTGAGTGAGTCAGTGTGAGTGAGTCAGTGTGAGTGAGTGAGTGTGT
>CASBPS010000211.1:5000-10000 GCA_949126835.1 Anisus vortex
TCATTGGATTATTAAATAATTAATTAAGTTTCTTCTGGATTTCTACTCTGGATTTACATTGCAGTAATTTCATACAGTGAATGTGTTTTCATTTGGATTATTAAGTAATCTTTAATTTAATCATATTTTTTAATTATTATTAAGTAATCTTTAATTTAATCATATTTTTTACATTCATTAGTATGAATTATATATATATATATGTATTATTTATGTATAAAGCGGGCTCTGGTTGGCGGGACTTTCTAAAATAAATCTCTTGTCTATTCTTATTCTGTCTATCATCTATTTCTATTTCTTAAAAGAGATTGATTAGAAATGATTCTTTGTTAGGGTTATTTCTGTTAGTTGTCTTGACTTTGTTTGTTATTGTTAAGAATTATTAAAGTAAAATTACTATAGTCTTGTCTATGTTATACATGTTGTGATTCTTTGTCAAAAATTCCTCTATCATTTGTGGTCCAAGCAGCATTAGTGTATTGTGATTGTGTTTTTTTTCTATTGTTACTTGATATAATTTTTTTTGTTGTGTATTTTTTGAGATATCATTAATATGCATTGGTTAGTTTTTGCTCTCTGAGTATAATGGTCTATGGTAAGAACATTAACAATAATAAGTTCACCAGGATAATAATAATATGAATATTCACATTCATAACTATATAATTTAAGTAGTGCCCAAATACATGTAACTACAATTAACAAAATAATAATTGATATCTAATACATGTAACTACAAATGTACAAAATATTCACAATATAACAGGTAAAATAACCTAAATAAAAATAATATTGTGCTTTGCAGTGCTACTGTAATAATATTATCTAGAATTTACATTGCTATTAATTATAGTAAAATTATTGTGTATTGGCATTAATGAAAATGTACTTCCAGTAATCACAATGAAAATGTACTTCCAATACTGATAATAATTACATCCATTTCAATTGCTCATAAGAATAATATCATAGTGGCCTATGATAACATTAATCTAATTGTTATATGCCATCCTCAATAATAATAATAATATTATCTATGTGCTACCATTGGTAATAATAAGATTGTACTTTGCTTTGCGGAAAATAATTGTGCAACCTATATAGTAATAATAAGTCATAATAGCAAAAAGTGACTTGCACTTGCTTTAAACTCTACTATAAAATTGCTAATAATAATAAAATAAACAAGCCATAATAGAAAATGTGTCTTGGCTTAGCATACTTGTTGACATTCTAGCATTTTGCATTCTGAATTATAAACAAAAAAAAGTTGCTGTAATATGAAAATGCTCATTCTGTATTTAATAAATATTGTCATTCAGTAATATAAAAATGCTCATTCAGTAGTTAATAAATATTGCCATCCAGTATAGGAATAAAACATTGCTATACTATAAAATAGTGCATTATAATAATTGTACTGTACTATAATATAATAAATCTTGACATTCATAATAAATAATAATGGAGTCAAAGGTTCAATTACTCTATGATGAGGCTAAATTGTTAGCAAAGGAATATGGTATTACTGATAAGAAAGAATATCAGGAATTTGTTGAAAATAAAGTTAAACAATTGAAAAAAGAATTAGCAGATAAGGAAAGAGATGAACGAGCAGAATTAAGGGCTCATGAAATTAAACAAAAAGAACTTGATAATGAATTGAAACAAAAGCAACTAGAACTAGAAATGAATAAAGAAAAAGAGTTGAAAGAAACTCAACTAAAATTAGCTCATGAATTGGAGTTGGCTAAATTACAAAATACTAAAGTTGAGCAAACAAATAATGAAAAATCAAAACATAGTGTAAGATTTAAAATGCCTCCTTTTGATGGGAAAGAGAAAATTGTTGATTTTCTAAATTTATTTGAAGCAACATGTAAAGGATATGGGATTCCCATTTCAGAATATTACATTCACCTTATTCCACAATTGAAAGATAAGGGTAGGGAAGCACTATCACATATTGATAAAGAAATAACTGATTATGCCATTATCAAAGAACAATTAATCAAATTCTTTATCCACTCTGAGGATTATTACAGACAAAAGTTTCATAACTTTATCTTAACAGACAAGATAGAACCGAGAGCTTTTGTGTCTGAAGTGAAAACATTTTTACTTACCTGGTTAGACTTAGTAAAAATAGATACCAAAAATCCTAATGAGATTATAGAAATCATGGTTGTTGATAAAGTATTAGAACAAGCTTCTAAACCATTGTTTACTCACATTATGGAAAGAAAAGTTAAGACAGTAGAAAATTTGATAGATGCAATCTCAAATTTTAAGGATAGTCATCCTAATGTAGAACTGACTAAACAAAATCAAACAGTAAATACAATTCAACATAGAAGAAGGAGCTATTCACCTCCTAGGTCTAGACATAATCAATTTGGCAATAGAAAAAAATTTGGTAAGCAACCAAAATCTAATAATTATAGATGTATTTTTTGCAATGGTACAAACCATTCATCAGAATATTGTTACAGAAATAACAATGCAAGAGGTAGAAATTTCAATCCAAACTTCAATAGATCAAATGTTGATCATAGAGGTTTTTCAAATCAAAATTTTTCTAATTTTGATAATAGAAACTTTCCAAATCAGAATTTTTCAAATTTTGGAAACAGAAATATGCCAAATCAGAATTTTTCCAATAACAATGTGCCAAATCAACATGTTGGAAGACAAGATTTTCCTAATACTCAAAACAGACCTCAATCAAATTTCCAAAATAGAAGAAATAGAGGAAAACTTAACAATTCCACATCTCAATTTAATAATGTCATATTTGAAAACAGGGATCAGTTAATACTTTTTCCTGCTTATGTGGAAGGAAAGACCACTTACTGTCTAAGAGACACCGGAAGTAGTATAATATGTATAGATGAAAGTATCATTCCAAATCAGAAACCCACCAATATAATAAGAGTGGATACAATAAAACTTGGAAATGGTTCCACTGTAAATTGTCCTGTCACTATAATAGACATTGATTGTCCTTGGCTCACTGGAAAAGCAGAGGCAGCCATAATGAAAAACTGTGTTGCACCTTTAATTATTGGTAATTCTTTCAATGTCAAACATGATAATAGTTTTGACATTTTTCAAAAATGGATGAATGAAAAATCCAATGACTTGAATTTGAAACCTGTTCTATTGCAAAATGAGAAGTTAGTAGATTTACCAGAACAAGAATTTTACCCTGCTCTACAAACTTTTAATTTCTTAAAAACCATAGGAAAGTCAGAAAATAATGTTCTCAATGAGACACCTAATATTGACTTATCCATAAATAATGAAAAGGATAATCCTATTCCCAAATGGAATGGAACAGAAAAACTAGAACAGTATGTAAGCAAATTTGAAAGTCAATGTGAAATAAACAATGTACCAAAAGAATTACATGCTATTTCATTATGTAGACATTTAGAAGGTCATAAACAAATATTCAACATTGCTAAAAATCAAATATCTGATTTTACTAAAATGAAGAGTGAGATATTATCATACATTGATAGTCCTCATAAAAAGGAAACCCAAATGAAAAAAACAGAAAATATCAGTTTAATAAACATGCCTTTTGATGAGCTAACTCTAAAACAAGAACAGAAAGAAGATCCATACATAATTAAAATGGTATCAGAAATTGAAAAAGGTCAGGTTAAAAATAAAAACATTGAAATAATAAATGGAATTCTCTGTAGAAAGGACACTAAATTAGATGTAACTCAAATAGTTATACCTAAAACATTAACTGTCAAAGTAATGCAAATTTCGCATAACAATGCATTGTCAGGTCATTTGAGTAGCAAGAAAACAGTTTGTAAACTTAAAAAGAATTTCTGGTGGCCTAAAATGGAAAAAGATTTGAAAACATTTATTAAAAGCTGTGATACCTGTCTTAGACATAATAAAAAAGATTCTAAACATAAGGCTCCAATACAAATGACAGATACCATAAATAAACCTTTTTACAAGATAGCAGTTGATATCAAAGAAAATATTCATAAGAACATGAGAAAACTAGAAGTTGGTAATAAAGTACTTGTTTATTTGCCAATTGGCAGTGGCAATACTATGGAATGGAGAGGACCTTTTGAAATAATATTTAAGCTGTCTGATGTATTTTACAAAGTTAACATTAATAACAAAGAAAAAATTGTTCATTTAAACAATTTGAGAACTTATGAAGAAAACAAAGTAATTGAAAATAAATCAGAAGATGATTTGATAATTGAAAATAAATCAGAAGCTGATATAAATAAATCAGAACATGCAAAAATGACATTAAATAAATGTTGTTCAATATTAAAAAGCTATAATAGGGAAAATAAAAGCAAAATAATTGAAATTGAAAATAAACCAGACAATGATATTAACAAATCTGAACATAGAAAAATAACATTGAATAAATGCTGTGAAATTCTAAGGAATTTTAGCAGAGAACTCAGGTATAATCAATAAAATTATATATAGGAATACCTAAATTTATGAAAAAGATATGATATTTTCAGTAACAGATATAATGACATGATAACATTTTTTTTTCTTTTGTAAAGAACAAATATGTAAATATGGATACTGCTGTAAATAATTTAATTGATGAGATATAATCACCACTTGCAAAACTGAATAATCTACAGTGTTGAATTATGAATAGCTGAGCTGATGAAAATAATGATTATCAATTGGAACTTTTTTTATGTAGCCTCTGAACAGTTTGGTAAGACTGTTAAGCACATAAAATTTTGTGGCCTCTGAACAGTGAATCTATTATGCCATATGTTGATATTAATATGCCTATGTAAGTCTTTAAAAAAGCATTAGAGGAATTGAAATAAGAATGATATAATAATGAAATGCCTATGTAAGACTCTAAAGTCAGAGCATTTGATGATAATATTGTATTGTATTCATGTAAGACTAAAGATAGCATTGAAGCCAATAAATAAATGATACATATAAGACTCATAGGAAGATGAGCAGTGTAATAT
>CASBPS010000212.1:25000-30000 GCA_949126835.1 Anisus vortex
TTGATATTCTCAATAACATTACTTACAATGTAACATGATTATCTTAAATCTTAGTTTACAATAAAATATTACACAATTTATTCAAGTCTTCTCTTCAAATATATCATTATATTACACTGCTCATCTTCTTGTGAGTCTTATATGTATCAGTTATTTATTGGCTTCAATGCTATCTTTAGTCTTACATGAATACAATACAATATTATCATCTAATGCTCTGTCTTTAGAGTCTTACATAGGCATTTTAATTATTATATTATTCTTATTTCAATTTGCTCTAATGCTATTTTAAAGACTTATATAGGCATATTAATGGCATAACAGTTTCACTGTTCAGAGGCCACAAAATTTTATGTGCATAACAGTCTTACCAAACTGTTCAGAGGCTACATAAACAAAAATTTCCAACTGATAATTATTATATTCATCAGCTCAGCTATTCATAATTTAACTCTGTAAACTATGCAATTTTGCAACTGGTAATTATATTTCATCAATTAAATTATTTACACATATTTACATTGTTTGTTCTTTACAAAGGGAAAAAAATGTTATCATGTCATTATACCTGTTACTGAAAATATCATATCCCATTCATAAATTTAGTTATTCCTATGTATAATTTTATTGATTATACCTGAGTTCTCTGTTAAAATTCCTTAGAATTTCACAGCATTTTTTCAATGTTATTTTTCTATGTTCAGATTTACTAATATCATTATCTGGTTTATTTTCATTTTCAATTATTTTGCTTTTATTTTCTCTATTATAGCTTTTTAGAATTGCACAACATTTATTTAATGTCATTTTTGCATGTTCTGATTTATTGATATCATCTTCTGATTTATTATCAAATATCATATCATCTTTTGATTTATTTTAAATAACTTTGCTCTTATTTTCTGATTTAGTGTTAACTATTTGGTTTTCATCATAAGCTCTTAATTGTTTAAATGAACAATTTTCTCTTTGTTATTAATGCTTACTTTGTAAAATACATCAGATAGCTTAAGTATTATTTCAAAAGGTCCTTTCCATTCCATATTATTGCCACTGCCAATTGGCAAATAAACAAGTACTTTATTACCAACTTCTAGTTTTCTCATGTTCTTATGAATATTTTCTCTGATTAAAGTTTTAAATTTGATTTCTTGATTTCTTTGTACAGCAAATTCATAAGCTGTTTTCATATGTTCCTCAGTTTTATTGACTAAGTCAAATGGAGACATTTTTTTTTCTTTAATTCCTAACAATTCTGATTTGAAATTATCCAATGGTCCATTGGGATTTTTGCCAAGCACTAATTCAAATGGTGAAAAACCTGTGCTTTCATGAACCGATTGTCTATAAGCAAACAAAATAGCAGGAAGGTAAACATCCCATTCAAATGGATGGTCTTCACACACTTTTGTTATCATTTGTTTTATTGTTTGATTAGCTTTTTCAATCATACTAAACCATTCAGGATGGTTTATAGAACTAAAAATTTGAGTGATTTTGAACATTTGTGCAAAAGCTTGAGTAAGGTTTGATTTGAATTGAGTTTTCAATTGAATTTTGGAAACCCGAAACTACAAAAGATAGGTAAAAGAGCATTACAGACCCTTTCTGCAGTTATTTCCCTTAAAGGAAATACCGCTATCCATCTACTCCCCATGTCTATTATGGTTAAGGCAAACTTTGCTTTGGTAGTTTTAGTTTGTTTCATGGGCCCAATTATATCAATTGCAATTTTATGAAAAGGTTTATTGATTGTATCAGTCATTTGTAATGGAGCCTTATGTTTAGAATCTTTTTTATTATGTCTAAGACAGGTATCACAGCTTTTAATAAATGTTTTCGAATCCTTTTCCATTTTAGGCCACCAGAATTTCTTTTTGAGTTTACAAACTGTTTTCTTGCTACTTAAATGACCTGACAATGCATTGTTATGCGAAATTTGCATTACTTTGACAGTTAATGACTTAGGTATAACTATTTGAGTTACATCTATTTTATTGTCCTTTCTACAGAGAATGCCATTTATTATTTCCATGTTTTTATTTTTAACTTGACCTTTTTCAATTTCTGATACTATTTTAATTATGTATTGATCCTCTTTCTGTTCTTTTTTTAGAGTTAGCTCATCAAAAGGCATGTTTATTAAACTGATATTTTCTGTTTTTTTTCATTTGAGTTTCCTTTTTATGAGGACTATCAATGTATGCTAATATCTCTGTTTTCATTTTAGTGAAATCAGATATTTGATTTTTAGCAATGTTGAATATTTGTTTATGACCTTCTAAATGTCTACATAGTGAAATAGCATGTAATTCTTTTGGTACATTGTTTATTTCACATTGACATTCAAATTTGTTTACATACTGTTCTAGTTTTTCTGTTCCATTCCATTTGGGAATAGGATTATCCTTTTCATTATTTATGGATAAGTTTATGTTTGGTGTCTCATTGAGAATATTATTTTCTGACTTTCCTATGGTTTGTAAAAAATTAAAAGTTTGTAGAGCAGGGTAAAATTCTTGTTCTGGTATATCTACTAACTTTTCATTTTGCAATAGAACAGGTTTCAAATTTAAATCATTGGATTTTTCATTCATCCATTTTTGAAATATGTCAAAACTATTATCATGTTTGACATTGAAAGAATTACCAATAATTAAAGGTGCAACACAGTTTTTCATTATGGCTGCCTCTGTTTTTCCTGTAAGCCAAGGACAATCAATGTCTATTATAGTGACAGGACAATTTACAGTGGAACCATTTCCAAGTTTTATAGTATCCACTCTTATAATATTGGTGGGTTTCTGATTTGGAATGATACTTTCATCTATGCATATTATACTACTTCCGGTGTCTCTTAGACAGTATGTGGTCTTTCCTTCCACATAAGCAGGAAAAGGTATTAATTGACCCCTGTTTTCAAATATCACATTATTTGTTTGAGATGTGGAATTGTTAGGTTTTCCTCTATTTCTTCTATTTTGAAAATTTGATTGAGGTCTATTTTGAGTATTAGGAAAATATTGTCTTCCAAAATGTTGATTTGGCACATTGTTATTGGAAAAATTCTGATTTGGCAAATTTCTGTTTTCAAAATTTGAAAAATTCTGATTTGGAAAGTTTCTATTATCAAAATTAGAAAAATTTTGATTGGAAAAATTTCTATGATCAATATTTGATCTATTGAAGTTTGGATTGAAATTTCTACCTCTTGCATTGTTATTCCTGTAACAATATTCTGATGAATGGTTTGTACCATTGCAAAAAATACATCTGTAATTATTAGATTTTGGTTGATTACCAAACTTTTTTCTATTGCCAAATTGATTATGCTTAGACCTAGGAGGTGAATAGCTCCTTCTTCTATGCTGAATTGTATTTACTGTTTGATTTTGTTTAGTCAGTTCTACATTAGGGTGACTATCTTTAAAATTTGAGATGGCATCTATCAAATTTTCAACTGTCTTAACTTTTCTTTCCATAATGTGAGTAAACAATGGTTTAGAAGCTTGTTCTAATACTTTATCAACAACCATGATTTCTATAATCTCATTAGGATTTTTGGTATCTATTTTTACTAAGTCTAACCATGTAAGTAAAAATGTTTTCACCTCAGACACAAAAGCTCTCGGTTCTATCTTGTCAGTTAAGATAAAATTATGAAACTTTTGTCTATAATAATCCTCAGAGTGAATAAAGAATTTAATTAACTGTTCTTTGATAATGGCATAATCAGTTATTTCTTTATCAATGTGAGATAGAGCTTCCCTACCCTTATCTTTCAATTGTGGAATAAGGTGAATGTAATATTCTGAAATGGGAATCCCATATCCCTTACATGTGGCTTCAAATAAATTTAGAAAATCAACAATTTTCTCTTTTCCATCAAAAGGAGGCATTTTGAATCTAACACCATGTTTTGATTTTTCATTATTTGTTTGCTCAATTTTAGTATTTTGTAATTTAGCCAACTCCAATTCATGGTCTAATTTTAATTGTGTTTCTTTCAATTGAGTTTCTCTCAACTCTTTTTCTTTATTCAATTCTAGTGCTTTCAATTCTTTTTCTTTTTTTAATTCTAGTTCTCTTTGTTTAGTTTCATTATCAAGTTCTTTTTGTTTAATTTCATTATCAAGTTCTTTTTGTTTAATTTCATGAGCCCTTAATTCTGCTCGCTCATCTCTTTCCTTATCTGCTAATTCTTTTTTTCAATTGCTTAACTTTATTTTCAACAAATTCCTGATATTCCTTCTTATCAGTAATACCATATTTTTTTGCCAACAATTCAGCCTCATCATAGAGTAATTGAACCTTTGACTCCATTATTGTTTATTATTGAATGTCAAGATTTATGATATTATAGTACAGTACAATTATTATAATGCACTATTTTATAGTACAGCAATCTTTTATTCCTATACTAAATTCCAAAATTTATTAACTACAGAATGAGCATTTTTATATTACAGCAACTTATAATACTTATAATTTAGAATGCAAGATGCTAGAATCATGAAATATTAGCTAAGCCAAGACACATTTTCTATTATGGCTTGTTTATTTATTATTATTAGCAATTTTATAGTAGAGTTGAAAGCAAATGCAAGTCACTTTTGATATTATGACTTATTATTACTATATAGGTTGCAACAATTATTTTCCGCAAAGCAACATATAATCTTATTATTACTAATGGTAGCACATATACAATATTATTAACAGGAATGATGGCACATACCAATTAGATTAATGTTATTATAAGCAGGTATCCTATTATTATTTATTGCAATATCAATTAGCAAGTATTCTATTTTATAAGCACTGCAAAGCACAATATTATTGTCATATAGGCTATGTCATTTGTTATATTGTGTATATTATATAGGCCTACATTTGTAGTTACATGTATTAGATATCAATTATTATTTTGTTAATTTTAGTTACATGTATTTGGGCACTACTTAAATCATATAGTTGCACTACTGATTATTCATATTATT